>CM068882.1:1615000-1847500 GCA_035149815.1 Branchiostoma lanceolatum
CACCCAGGTGTAAAAATGGAAACCTGACTTTGGTTTAGGAGGTAAAAAGGCAGTGGAAGGAGAGGGATTGGCTCCGCCTTCCAATACCGTGCCCTAAACACAGTAGATAACAGCTCACCATCCCACGGCCTAAAAAATGCTACGGGGCGACGTTTACATCTGTCTTTATGAGTGTTACTGGGAAAGGGTTTGGTAAACGGCGACTTGAAGCGGCCTAATGTGTATTAATCTATCTTTTATTCATTGCACTTCTTCAAAACTGGAAGGCATGGTGGAACAGGTGTACCCTCGCAGAGGTCACCTTTTCAAGGCCGCCATGTTTAGAAACCTGTGTTGTTTTTGATACTTTACATACTAGATATAATTATCTCAGAATAAAATTTACTCTGCAGTTGAGTAGATTGTATAAACACAATGTATTGTATATACCAGTGAAATCTATCGTCAGTCCGGTGGGATATTGTAGGTGCGCGTCGACCAGAGGTGTCCTGTCAGTCCCGTCCATAGCGGCCCGCTCTATCTTCGGTTCGGAGCCCCAGTCAGCCCAGTACATATACCTTTTCGTGTGAAAACATGAACGTGACAGTTAGCGTTAGCCATTAAGGTATAAGCATATAGTCATCGTTCTTAACTTTGTATTATCTATCGGGTCAGTCGATGACCAAAGTTTAAAGCTTTGCACAGTTGAAAACTGTTATTTTGTTATCCAGATAGCATTGTGCCAAAGCTTGGTAGGCATAGCTTTAAAATTAGCAGTGAAATTGGCAATGCATATCAATGTACTATTTTTTTAACACAACCAAAGGTTCAAAGCTTTGCACATTTAATCACTGTTTTTATTTACCCAAATCACTGCATTGTGTTTAAGTCGGGTATGCATGACTGTGAATTCTAGGACTAAAAATGCCATTGCGCATGAAGGTACTATTCTTTTAACACAACCAAAGGTCTGTATCTGCCATCGTTTCGACAACTTCGCTACCTTCATCAGGGGGTGATGCTTCTTCCAGCCGCTTGGCGGCGTTGCGACAAGAAGGATGCTTTCCCAAACGCGACTAAGTGTAGTTCGCAATGAATACTGTAAATGTAGACATGTTGGCGGTGATTTTAAGTACACGGTTTTCGCGGAGACAATTGTGTCGCGTGTGTTGAAAATTCCTTCTCTTTATTTCACATATTTGAATTTTATTAGATTAGATTAGATTAGAAACTAGAGTTAAATATTTGCTCAACAAATATGAACAGGTTTGCGTTTTTGTGTAACTCATGTAGGGAAAATGAACATAAATCAGAAGGTAACATTTGCAAACTACGACGTCTTCGCTTCATTTCCCTCCCCATGCAAAACGGGCTGTTCCGAAATTGAATTTCTAAAATTTTCGGCACCTTTAGTTAAATGGACTAGTTAAAAACGCTTGCATAAATGACTTTCGCATAACCACCCAGTCCAAAATTGTGTTTTTTTTAAATCTACCTCCGGCAACAATGGCCTCTTCCAGTGACATACCCATGTAAAATGGACCCCTAGTAAAAACACTTTTTCAGACTTTTGCCTAAAATCACCCCAGTCCGAAACAGAATATAAAAAAATAACCCCCTGTGTGAGAATGGAGTCTTCTAGCGGCAACTTCAGTTAAAATGAAACAGTTTATTAAAACGTCCACTCAAATATGGACTCTTGCTTAGTCATCCCCTTCCAAAATATATATTTTTTCAAATCCACCACCCCCGTGCGAGAATGGAGTCTTCTATTGGTCTTCGAAAAATTAGCCACCCCCGCACGATAATGGACTGTTCCGGCATCTTCCCCATGTAAATTGGACCAGACTTAATGATAGATTTTGCTTAATGTCCCTAGTCATGACCCCCTAGCCTTTACCGAAAGGGAAATGTTAAGTTTTTTGTCTGCATAAATTATTCCAATGAGGGCATCTTCACTATTACGCACATTCTGTTGTATTCACCTTTCCTAAAGCTACTGACACCTCTAATATGACCCCCTAGCATTAAACGAAAGGCAAATATTAAGTTTTTGTCTGCATAAATTATTCAAATGAGGGCATCTTTACTATTACGCACATTCCGTTGTATTCACCTTTCCTAAAGCTACTGACACCTCTAATATGACCCCCTAGCATTAATCGAAAGGCAAATATTAAGTTTCTGTCTGCATAAATTATTCAAATGAGGGCATCTTTACTATTACGCACATTCCGTTGTATTCACATTTTCTAAAAGATACCCACACCTATAATATGACCCCCTAGCCTTTACCGAAAGGCAAATATTAAGTTTCTGTCTGCATAAATTATTCAAATGAGGGCATCTTTACTATAACGCACATTCCGTTGTATTCACATTTTCTAAAAGATACCCACACCTCTAATATGACCCCCTAGCCTTTACCGAAAGGCAAATATTAAGTTTCTGTCTGCATAAATTATTCAAATGAGGGCATCTTTACTATTACGCACATTCCGTTGTATTCACATTTTCTAAAAGATACCCACACCTCTAATATGACCCCCTAGCCTTTACCGAAAGGCAAATATTAAGTTTCTGTCTGCATAAATTATTCAAATGAGGGCATCTTTACTATTACGCACATTCCGTTGTATTCACATTTTCTAAAAGATACCCACACCTCTAATATGACCCCCTAGCCTTTACCAAAAGGCAAATATTAAGTTTCTGTCTGAATAAATTATGCAGATGAGGACATCTTTACTATTACGCACATTCCGTTGTATTCACCTTTTCTAAAAGATACCCACACCTCTAATATGACCCCCTAGCATTTACAGAAAGGCAAATATTAAGTTTCTGTCTGCATACATTATGCAAATGAGGGCATCTTTACCATTCCACACATTTCGTTGTATTCACATTTCCTAAAGCTGCTTACACCTCTAATATGACCCCCTAGCATTAACCGAAAGGCAAATATTAAGTTATAGTCTGCATAAATTATTCAAATGAGGGCATCTTTACTATTATGCACATTTTGTTGTATTCTCCTTTTCTAAAAGATACCCACACCTCTAATATGGCCCCCTAGCCTTGACCGAAAGGCAAATATTAAGTTTCTGTCTGCATAAATTATTCAAATGAGGGCATCTTTACTATTACCCACATTTCGTTGTATTCCCATTTTCTAAAAGATACCCTTACCTCTAATATGACCCCCTAGCCTTTACCGAAAGGCAAATATTAAGTTTCTGTCTGAATAAATTATGTCAATGAGGGCATCTTTACTATTACGCATATTGCGTTGTATTCACCTTTTCTGAAAGATACCCACACCTCTAATATGACCCCCTAGCATTAATCGAAAGGCAAATATTAAGTTTCTGTCTGCATAAATTATTCAAATGAGGGCATCTTTACTATTCCACACACTTCGTTGCATTCACCTTTCCTAAAGCTAATTACACCTCTAATATGACCCCCTAGCATTAACCGAAAGGCAAATATTAAGTTTCTGTCTGCATAAATTATTCAAATGAGGGCATCTTTACCATTACGCACATTCCGTTGTATTCACCTTTTCTAAAAGATACCCACACCTCTAATATGACCCCCTAGCATTAACCGAATGGCAAATATTAAGTTTCTGTCTGAACAAATTATTCAAATGAGGGCATCTTTAGTATTACGCACATTTCGTTGTATTCACCTTTCCTAAAGCTACTGACACCTCTAACATGACCCCCTAGCATTAATCGAAAGGCAATATTAAGTTTCTGTCTGCATAAATTATTCAAATGAGGGCATCTTTACTATTACGCACATTCCGTTGTATTCACCTTTTCTAAAAGATACCCACACCTCTAATATGACCCCCTAGCATTAACCGAATGGCAAATATTAAGTTTCTGTCTGCACAAATTATTCAAATGAGGGCATCTTTACTATTACGCACATTCCGTTGTATTCACCTTTTCTGAAAGATACACACACCTCTAATATGACCCCCTTGTATTTACAGAAAGGCAAATATTAAGTTTCAGTCTGCATAAATTATTCAAATCAGGGCATCTTTACTATTATGCACATTTTGTTGTATTCTCCTTTTCTAAAAGATACCCACACCTCTAATATGACCCCCTAGCCTTGACCGAAAGGCAAATATTAAGTTTCTGTCTGCATAAATTATTCAAATGAGGGCATCTTTACTATTACCCACATTTCGTTGTATTCACATTTTCTAAAAGATACCATTACCTCTAATATGACCCCCTAGCCTTTACCGAAAGGCAAATATTAAGTTTCTGTCTGAATAAATTATGTCAATGAGGGCATCTTTACTATTACGCATATTGCGTTGTATTCACCTTTTCTGAAAGATACCCACACCTCTAATATGACCCCCTAGCATTAATCGAAAGGCAAATATTAAGTTTCTGTCTGAATAAATTATTCAAATGAGGGCATCTTTACTATTCCACACACTTCGTTGTATTCACCTTTCCTAAAGCTAATTACACCTCTAATATGACCCCCTAGCATTAACCGAAAGGCAAATATTAAGTTTCTGTCTGCATAAATTATTCAAATGAGGGCATCTTTACCATTACGCACATTCCGTTGTATTCACCTTTTCTAAAAGATACCCACACCTCTAATATGACCCCCTAGCATTAACCGAATGGCAAATATTAAGTTTCTGTCTGAACAAATTATTCAAATGAGGGCATCTTTAGTATTACGCACATTTCGTTGTATTCACCTTTCCTAAAGCTACTGACACCTCTAACATGACCCCCTAGCATTAATCGAAAGGCAAATATTAAGTTTCTGTCTGCATAAATTATTCAAATGAGGGCATCTTTACCATTACGCACATTCCGTTGTATTCACCTTTTCTAAAAGATACCCACACCTCTAATATGACCCCCTAGCATTAACCGAATGGCAAACATTAAGTTTCTGTCTGCACAAATTATTCAAATGAGGGCATCTTTACTATTACGCACATTCCGTTGTATTCACCTTTTCTGAAAGATACACACACCTCTAATATGACCCCCTAGTATTTACAGAAAGGCAAATATTAAGTTTCAGTCTGCATAAATTATTCAAATGAGGGCATCTTTACTATTATGCACATTTTGTTGTATTCTCCTTTTCTTAAAGATACCCACACCTCTAATATGACCCCCTAGCCTTGACCGAAAGGCAAATATTAAGTTTCTGTCTGCATAAATTATTCAAATGAGGGCATCTTTACTATTACCCACATTTCGTTGTATTCACATTTTCTAAAAGATACCATTACCTCTAATATGACCCCCTAGCCTTTACCGAAAGGCAAATATTAAGTTTCTGTCTGAATAAATTATGTCAATGAGGGCATCTTTACTATTACGCATATTGCGTTGTATTCACCTTTTCTGAAAGATACCCACACCTCTAATATGACCCCCTAGCATTAATCGAAAGGCAAATATTAAGTTACTGTCTGCATAAATTATTCAAATGAGGGCATCTTTACTATTCCACACATTTCGTTGTATTCACCTTTCCTAAAGCTAATTACACCTCTAATATGACCCCCCAGCATTAACCGAAAGGCAAATATTAAGTTTCTGTATGCATAAATCATTCAAATGAGGGCATCTTTACCATTACGCACATTCCGTTGTATTCACCTTTTCTAAAAGATACCCACACCTCTAATATGACCCCCTAGCATTAACCGAATGGCAAATATTAAGTTTCTGTCTGAACAAATTATTCAAATGAGGGCATCTTTACTATTACGCACAGTTCGTTGTATTCACCTTTCCTAAAGCTACTGACACCTCTAACATGACCCCCTAGCATTAATCGAAAGGCAAATATTAAGTTTCTGTCTGCATAAATTATTCAAATGAGGGCATCTTTACTATTACGCACATTCCGTTGTATTCACCTTTTCTGAAAGATACCCACACCTCTAATATGACCCCCTAGTATTTACAGAAAGGCAAATATTAAGTTTCTGTCTGAATTAATTATGCAAATGAGGGCATTTTTACCATTCCACACATTTCGTTGTATTCATCTTTCCTAAAGCTGCTTACACTTCTAATATGACCCCCTAGCATTAACCGAAAGGCAAATATAAAGTTTCTGTCTGCATAAATTATTCAAATGAGGGCATCTTTACTATTATGCACATTTCGTTGTATTCTCCTTTTCTAAAAGATACCCACACCCCTAATATGACCCCCTAGCATTTACCGAAAGGCAAATATTAAGTTTCTGTCTGCATAAATTATTCAAATGAGGGCATATTTACTATTACGCACATTTCGTTGTATTCACCTTTTCTAAAAGATACCCACACCTCTAATATGACCCCCTAGCCTTTACCGAAAGGCAAATATTAAGTTTCTGTCTGAATGAATTATACAAATGAGGGCACCTTTACTATTACGCACATTTCGTTGTATTCACCTTTTCTAAAAGATACCCACACCTCTAATATGACCCCCTAGCCTTTACCGAAAGGCAAATATTAAGTTTCTGTCTGAATAAATTATACAAATTAGGGCACCTTTACTATTACGCATATTGCGTTGTATTCACTTTTTCTAAAAGATACCCACACCTCTAATATGACCCCCTAGCCTTTACCGAAAGGCAAATATTAAGTTTCTGTCTGAATAAATTATACAAATGAGGGCACCTTTACTATTACGCATATTGCGTTGTATTCACTTTTTCTAAAAGATACCCACACCTCTAATATGACCCCCTAGCCTTTACCGAAAGGCAAATATTAAGTTTCTGTCTGAATAAATTGTACAAATTAGGGCACCATTACTATTACGCATATTGCGTTGTATTCACTTTTTCTAAAAGATACCCACACCTCTAATATGACCCCCTAGCCTTTACCGAAAGGCAAATATTAAGTTTCTGTCTGAATAAATTATACAAATGAGGGCACCTTTACTATTACGCATATTGCGTTGTATTCACTTTTTCTAAAAGATAGACCCACACCTCTAATATGACCCCCTAGCCTTTACCGAAAGGCAAATATTAAGTTTCTGTCTGAATAAATTATACAAATGAGGGCACCTTTACTATTACGCATATTGCGTTGTATTCACTTTTCTAAAAGATACCCACACCTCTAATATGACCCCCTAGCCTTTACCGAAAGGCAAATATTAAGTTTCTGTCTGAATAAATTATACAAATGAGGGCACTTTTACTATTACGCATATTGCGTTGTATTCACTTTTTCTAAAAGATACCCACACCTCTAATATGACCCCCGAGCCTTTACCGAAAGGCAAATATTAAGTTTCTGTCTGAATAAATTATGCAAATGAGGGTACCTTTACTATTACGCATATTGCGTTGTATTCACTTTTTCTAAAAGATACCCACACCTCTAATATGACCCCTAGCTTTTACCGAAAGGCAAATATTAAGTTTCTGTCTGCACAAATTATGCAAATGAGGGCATCTTTACTATTCCACATATTTCGTTGTATTCACCTTTCCTAAAGCTGCTTACACCTCTAATATGACCCCCTAGCATTAACCGAAAGGCAAATATTAAGTGTCTGTCTGCATAAATTATTCAAATGAGGGCATCTTTACTATTACGCACATTTCGTTGTATTCACCTTTTCTAAAAGATACCCACACCTCTAATATGACCCCCTAGCTTTTACCGAAAGGCAAATATTAAGTTTCTGTCTGCATGAATTATGCAAATTAGGGCACCTTTAGTATTACGCATATTGCGTTGTATTCACTTTTTCTAAAAGATACCCACACCTCTAATATGACCCCCTAGCTTTTACCGAAAGGCAAATATTAAGTTTCTGTCTGAATGAATTATTCCAATGAGGGCATCTTTATCATTACGGTATTCACATTTTCTAAAAGATACCCACACCTCTAATATGACCCCCTAGCCTTTACCAAAACAGAGAAATATTAAGTTTCTGTCTGCATGAATTATTCAAATGAGGGCATCTTTACTATTACGCATATGCCGTTGTATTCACCTGATAAAGAGCGACTTGTCTTTACTTTTGTGTGTTTTTGGTGCCTTTTAAATCATGCTTCTACGTATATTTTTAATTTTATTGCAACTATGAAAGTAAGGCAAGTCTCACACAAATCTGATTTTGGTCGCTATACGTTCGCTACGCGATCGCCGTCTAGTGGAAAGAAGGCATCAACGAAATCCAAAATGTCGGGGGAAATATTGGTAATACGCGTCTGGGACATGTCCACTCGTCAGGAAATTATGAGGATGCCATCCATTTAATCAAATCAACACTGCCTAAGCCAGAATGTCACGAAACAGCCCCGGTCTGACACACTCTGCCACTAGGAAATACCAATTATTTGGCCTTGACATGTTTGCTGCCAACCCCCACCTCCCACCCCCATACTTCCTGAAGAAACGTTATACCCATCACGTCAGGCTGCCGAGTGTAATGGAGTGTCTGGGTTCATCCACAGGTCCTCCCCAAAGCTGCACCTGGCTTCACCGAGGTATAAACAATTTGAAGTTAGAACCATTGAATTCCCCTCGGGCCAAGGAGAGTCAACCATATGATGGAGCGATATATATCTAGTGTAATGGTGCAAATGTGGTGTGTTTTAACAAGGCTAGATAGTTACGAAGGAATGGCCCAACCCACGTGGCCTTGGGACTTGCCAAGTCGTCGACGTCATATAAGAATAGATTGAAAGAAGAATAATCATGTCGCAAATTATCGGACGTAAGTCTATCTGGTATCAGGTGAAAGAGGCTATTGATACCAATCAGTCTCTAACGGTACAGATTGGCAGGGTTCAACTTCTTAGTGTGACTGTCCCTGCCATGATGAAGTGCTCTGCCATGGTGCAACAGTGTACATGTATGTTGTTGTAAGTGGCTTGTGCAGCTGGGCTCGTTTTTCGAATAGTCAAGGCCGCCTGTTCACTGATCCTTGAACTCTATGCACATGCTGTGCAACTTTCCCATAACCCCTGAGGTCAGCTTTATTAACTCTGGAGTTTGAAGTCTGCAAACAATATAACTCAAGGGACCGGCTGGGATGGTGTGTGAAGAAAGGTTTTGATTGGATATTTGCAACGTGGTATCGTTAAAAAAAGCGACGATTGGCTGTTGGGATATCTGACAATACCATATTCGGAGCAAGGAACTGATGATACAGGAGATTAACACGTCCCTCTCCTAATTCACATGCATCGGCTCCGTCGTCAGTATCAGTCTTTACTTGGACAACGGGGGGGGGGGGGGGGGGGTTAGGAACTGCGCGGTCACCCTCCCGTCTCAACAATCGGAACTCCAAACTGTATATCAAGACGATGATGGTACATTCGTATAGTGTACGAAGCATTTCACGCCAGGTGCACCTGCCGTATCCAGTGGAAGGAAAAAGTGGCTCCGAAGTGCTGCCTCCCAACACGACTTCGCTGGCTAGACCACGTCCTTAGATTAGATTAAGTTAGCACGGAGTGTGCTCGAATCCCCAAACACCAACCTTTGGAGGAAAAACAAACACTGCTGGGGTTTCAAGACGCAACAGGACTCCAATACGAAGTAAGTTGAAATTACCGATCCAGCTGGAGATGAACACACGGTCAAATAAAATAAGGACTGAGAAGCAGACAGCGTCGTCCAGTCAGAGCTCACAAGACGCCTTGTCACCGATCCTCGACCTTCCCGGCCCAGCCATGATGACTCAGCCCAGAAGGCATCAAGCAGTACAATTTTAGCGGACACAACCATTCTACTCTCATGACCAGGGTAAGTCAACTTCAACATTAAACTGACAGTTTCATTATTTGTAGGGGATGTGGAGATGTAGGTGTAAGTTTCAATGCGCGGAATAAGAGTAAGGTGTGGGGGTGTTTCTGCTTCTGTCAAAAAAGGTTTCTACTTCTGTCAAGATAACAAGTATTTGTAAGGGTGACTGCTCTTTTCCCTAGATGCCAGGGATGACATATTGGAGGTGTAAATAGCTTAAGCAAAGGTAAATACAACAGTATATGCATTATTGTAATTAGGTCCTCATTTCCATAATATATGGTGAAACGTATTTTTTTCTTACAATACATGCTACGGATGTCATATTGGATGTTTAGGTATAGTACTTAAGGCGCAATACCTGAGTGACGTGTGAGGGGTGTTTCATTTCTTCTTCTGACAAAAAAGTTTCTACTTCTGTCAAAAATAACAACTATTTGTAGGGTGACTGCTCTATTTTAATCACTATAAGTATAAATGCTAGGGATGACATATTGAGGGTGTAGATATCTTTAGGATAGGTATAAACAACAAAATGTGCATTATCATCATTAGCTCCCTATCTGCATAATATATGGAGAAACTTTTTCTACAATAAATGCTACTGATGTCACATTTTTAGCCTTATTTGCATAATTCATGCAGAAACGTCACATTTCCCATACGGTTAACGCTACTGATGTCATATAAGAGATGAAGTTAGGTAAATGCAATGCAATGTGTCTTATGCTTCTGCCGGGACCTTATTTGCATAACTGATGCAGAAGTTTCATATTTCCCTTAAAGATAAATGCTATCGTTGGCATACTGGAGGGGTAGCTAGCTTTAGCAGAAACTTCATATTTCTTTTGTGGTCAATGGTAGGGATTTCCTAACAGAGATGTGGGCAGCTTAAGAACATGTTGAAACAACGAAATGTGTTGCGCTAATGTGGAACTTATTTGCATAAATGACTCAATGCAAAACTTCATATTTCTTTTGTGGTCGATGGAAGGAATGTAGGCAGCTTTAGAGCATGTGAATACAATGAAATCTGTTTATATAATGCTAATGTGGACCTTATTTGCGTTATCAATGCAATAACGTCATATTTCCTTTGAGGTCAATGGTAGCGATTTTCTATTGGAGATATAAGTAGCTTTAAAAAAGAGAATACAACAGAATGTGTGCTACGCTAATGTTGGCCTCATTTGCATGATTCATGCAGAAACTTCACATTCCCCATACGGTAAACGCTACTGATGTCATATAAGAAAAGAAGTAAATTTAACGTGTCTTATGCTTCTGTCGGGATCTTATTTGCATAATTGGTGCAGAAGTCTAATATTTCCCTAAAGATACATGCTATGGATGTCATACTGGAGGGGTCGGTAGCTTTAGGAAATGTGGACATTATTTTCATAATCAATACAAAAACTTCATATTTCCTTTGTGGTCAATGCACATTACATTAAAATCGCATTACTAACCCGCTGCTTTGAGAAGTCAATGCCAAGATTGCAATAGTTTTGATATTCCAATAGGTTACAGTGTTCAGGTTGATATGTGTGTACGTTCTTTCTCGATCCCTGCACAGACCACCGGTAAGAGCCATGACTACAATGCGTCCCTGGCACCCGTTACCCACTAGGGAGGAACTAGCTGGCCATACCTCACACAGACTTATACCGCAGCAGGGGAAGTCGCCGGAGACCTTTCACTGGGAGCCAGTCAGACGAGCTGTATCCCCGAGGGAACCGGAAAGGACATGTGCCTTGCAACGTTGGGACCGAGTCAACGTCCCCTGAAGGAGGAAGGCCACGTAGGGGATATGCCAGACCAGGACGAGAGCCGTGTGCAGCCAGATGAATGCGCTGTTACAACCAGAGAAAACCTGACACGATTTAGAGAATTCACGGACTGACGTACACATGTTGTCCACGTTATTAGATTTAAAAGAATACATATTGTCTATTCTATTGTGTATTTTAGTAGTGGCTGATTTTGCATGTATATCAAAGAACATACACGTTAGGTAATTAACCTCGCCAATGACAGTTCGAATCAAACCCGATGTATGAATGCTGGCCGGCCCCATACAAATATATATGCAAGTTGCAGTAACATTTCACACTGTCACTCCATACCAAACTTGGAACGATAACTGTAAATTAGCATGTTATTTTGTGCAATAATTATTATCCTTTGATGGTTATTCGTTTGTTGAAGCGAAGTTCAACAGGGAGATAAAGTAACCAATGTTGTGTGGGCATACAGTTGTTAAGCTGTCTATGAGGTAAGACAGAATATGAAGACAAAGGGATTTTTAAGGTAAGAAAGTTCGGTTCCGGAGAGCAATAGAAAACTTCACTTAGGACCGAAGGTAGCCAGCCTAATGAAGTTACGGTCAGTCTGCGTTAGAACGTTAATAGTTTGCCTGCTCAATGTGCGGGAACCCTTGTCTCTGAGTCATTTCTTTACCCTTGACGTAGACGTCTGAAAATCAGCATCTAAAAGAAATTGTATTTATAGATTGGTCATTCTTCATTGTAAGAAGGAAAAGGTTATCAGAAACATCGACAAACAGCTGTTGCATTCAACATCCAAACGGTGTAATGTAACACCATAAAGGTAACACAAACAGCTGTTACATTTCAACTCTCAAAAATCTAATTTAAAAAATCTGCATTGTTTACAAATTCAAAAGCGACTTTGTTAAGTTCAGAAAACTATCCCGCCATCCCACCATTCAACAGACTAATCATTCATTGTTGTTGTTGTGGCTGTCGTCCTTTGTATCCGACAAGTCCCCAGCAACACGCTCATAACATGTCAAAATGAAAACATCAAAACCACATACAAAACCACCATTCCATTATATAACAGACTAATCCTTCATTGTTGTTGTGGCTTGCGTCCCTCTCCGAAAACGATAAGTCCACAGCAACACGCTCATAACATTTCAAAATCAAACCATCAAAATCACCATTCCATCATATAACAGACTAATCCTTCATTGTTGTTGTGGCTGTCGTCCTTTGTATCCGACAAGTCCACAGCAACACGCTCATAACATTTCAAAATCAAAACATCAAAACCACCATTCCATTATATAACAGACTAATCCTTCATTGTTGTTGTGGCTGTCGTCCTTTGTATCCGACAAGTCCACGACAATATCAAAACATCAAAACCACCATTACACCATAAAACAGACTAATCCTTCATTGTTGTTCTTGTGGCTGTCGTCCCTATAAGACCACAGCAACACGCTCATCACATTCCACGTAAGAAAATCATCATAACACAAGATAGGCTTTGCTATCGCAGACCTGTAATGACGGCACCACTTCCCATTATACACCACTCACAGAATGAGATTCAAAATGGCCGCGCCCATAGACCACATAATGAGATTCAAAATGGCCGCACCAAAGACCATGTGATCAGAATCCTACGAAAACGCCACTTCCCATCATGCACCACTCACATAATGAGATTCAAGATGGCCGCGCCCATAGACCACGTGACCAAAATCGTACGAAAACAATACAGGTTTGGCTACCGCAAACCTGTAATGATGACTACGTACCCATCCTGTGGGTCCAGCACGAGGCCATGTGGTTGGTCGAGCTGCTCTGAAATGAGATCTTTAGCATACGTCCCATCAAGCTTTGCGACTGAGATGACGTCACGTCCTAAGTCGGTCCAATAGATGTTCCTTCCGACCAAATCAAGAGCCAAGCCCCAGGGAGCTGAAAGAAAGAATATTTTGGAATTATAACACATATATCATTATAAGTAATGATATATTTTGACTTACAGTGCCCCGAAGTGACATTCTGATTCTGATATCAAACTTATATTATGAAACAAATAGGTTTGAATTCGATGCTCGGGTGAGTCAATAATCAATCTAATTTTCATTTATAGCAGGCTCATTATTTCAACAAATGAGTTGAAATTTGGCACAAAGGTAAAGGCATATATCGTCTTGAGACTGAAATATCACAATTTATCGTTCGGATTTTTATGAGTGACTGAGTTGATTTCAATAAGACCACACCATTTCACCATGAAGTACGGCAGGAAATCAGTTGCTCTAGATCTGACCCAGTACAATTAACGCAGGAAGCTGAAACTATACCTGCATAGTTATACATGGCTCTATAGATAACGTCCCAATTGTCATTTCCGGAATTCCCACAGTTCAAATTGTACCGCTCTTTGCTTCTGACTTTTTTTTGCAAAATTTAAACTCATCTAATGAAAAAATAATCTGCCTGATATAAAACAAATTGCAGTACTTTTGACTCGCCCTCGTACAATAAAAGTATGCTCATTGGTACAAACAGAAGACTGGCAAGCTGCAACATTCCAAACTTGGCTGTCAACGGCGTCAACCTAAAAGCATGCGACAAATACACGTACCTTGGTGTTGTTATCGATCGTCAGCTCAACTGGAAAGACCAGGCAAAGGCTGTACTAGGAAAACTGAGGCGGTCATTATTCATGATAAAACAGGTAAACCCTTTCATCTCAACCTCAGCACTCTGTACCCTGTATAATGCCATCTTTCTACCTCACTGACACATCACATACACTTGCACAGCATGGGAAGCTTCCCCCGACCAGGATCTACAGAAAATTCAAAGTATGCAGAATCGGGCTGAAAAGCTGATACTAAAGGCCCCACACAGTACACCATCAACCGAAGTGCTCTCTCGGCTGAGCTGGAAAGTACTACAATGCCGTACAAACCTACAAAGCCCTAAACAACAAACTGCCACCCTACATGCGCCAAATGTTTGTGTACTGCAGAGACCAGAGTACACGTACAACCAGACAAAGCACAAGCAATCAGCTGGTAGCCCCAAACCCAAGCAAGAGATCTTCAGAAGATCAGTAGCCAACCGCGGACCAAATGTCTGGAACAGCCTACCGCCAGACACACGTACGGCTCCGAATCTGACTTCCTTTAAGCGACTCTTGAAGTAACGGAAATGAACTAATCGAACGGACACGGACCATGAACCAGCTTTAGTCCTCCTTAATGTTGTATGTTGTAGAAATTGTATTTTGTTGTGCCATAAATATGTAATGATATATGTTGATAGAGTTATTAGGACTCAAATGACTGTGTATCTCTGTTATATTGTATCTGACCCTTACCTCTTCCCTCATGACCTTAATGAAAAGCGGCCTGCGTGCCGATTTGAGCTTAACATGAATAAACAAAGGTTCAAACTACTGACTGTAAATTTGTCATTCGCTATGTATCCACAATGGCTTGGTAAGTAAGTCAAAATTTATGATCAATCTTTAGTATTAAAGCATAACAAGAAGAAAGCTTTACTACGTCAAACATGTGTCATAACTTACATATGATATTATCGGTTACAACGTCTTCTACTCCCCCGGATCCGTCCCGATGTGCCCTTGATATCCTCTTGTGTAGAACGTCAGTCCAGTAGACGTAATCGGTAGCAGGGTCGTAGTCAAGGGCAACCGGATATACCAGGTGTCCCAGGGGAAGGCTGACCTTTGCTCCGGAAGTGATGTTGACTTGAAAGATGGCGTCAAGGTGGCTGTCGGCAACCAAGAGGAAATCTGACATTGGTGTGGGCACATCTGCAAAAAAATTCAAATACAAGGAACATCATTGACTGTTGGCCAATTATTGACATTGTTACATTTTTTCAGCCAGTAGGTACCCACCTGTGTAACGAGGCTGTTGCTGTAAGACCTCTAGACACCTCCTCGAACGCAGGACTCTCATTTTACATTTCTCATACTAGATAGAATTGCAAGTATGCAGCTCCTGCCATAATACTCTTTCGTTTTCTAGAAATGTAGGGAAAAAACGCTATCGTTTGACGCTTGAAATGATTCTATCAGTTTGGTTGTTTGTTTAAACCTTTGTTTATTCATGAGAAGCTTAAATTGGCATGCAGGCCGCTTTTCATTGAGAAACAACTTTCATCGTCATTGACTGTTAAAAAAGTTAAAGTGGTCCCATGCATCGAAGATGCGTAGGGGGCGCCCATCTCCCATTCGAAGCCCTTGGGCCACACAAGTGCAAGTCACTACAGCAGGGGCTGGTCCGCTGGTAGTGATGTGTGTGTTTAACTTCCATACTCTTTCCCAAATACTGAGTGCTAAGCAGAGAAAGAAGTATGTACCATTTTTAGAGTCTTTGGTATGACCCGGCCGGGGTTCGAACTCACGACCTACCGTATGCAAGGCGAACACTCTACCAATTAGGCCATTGACTGTCGCTGATTGAAATTGTGCGCTCATGCCAACGTTCTACTAGTGGGCTTCATTATTAGTTGAGAAGTGAAGGACAAGGGAGAACCTCTGAGTTGACAGGTGGTCCTGTCCTGCTGCAGTTCCCAGTCATCATCACACGCACACGTCCTACCTCCGGGCCGGGCCAGACACAGGTGATGACACCCGCCGTTAGATGACGTGCACGCTGAAAAACGACAAAAAAAGTATCGAATGCAACATCTATAACAGAAAAAAGGACTCTTTTTACACAAGCAAGAGATTTATTCCACCGACGTTTCGGTGACCATCTGTCATATATATACGTCTCATACGCCGAATTGTACATATGCAAATACTATTGCATCTCATAATATATATAAGCGGCAACACCTGTACTGTACTACCATGTGAACCAGTCAGAATTGCCTTGAAGAAGGTCGGTGGAATAAATCGGTGGTTGTGTAAAAAGAGTCTTTTTTTATTCAGTGACTTCAGTTACCAACCTGATTAAATTATTCACGGAACATCTAGAACAGTTTATCCACTGTTTATCTGTGGTGTACTTGAAACAGCTTTAAGTGAATGATGACGTAGTTGGGTGGGTTAGCGATAGACCCTGGTCGTATTTTATTGTATCAGTGTAACCGATATCTGAAATTGACACACTAGTAATATCGTTACTTTATGTTTAAGGTCCGTTAATTGTAATAATGATTGGACTGTATAACTTTCTTAAAACCCATAGCAGAGAGCTAGTCCAAACCAATGGCGAGAAGAAGGTTCAGTTTGGTTCAGTATAGCGTTATTTACAAATTTGCAGTGTCGTACTGACAGCTATAATCACAATTACCATTAGAAATGTCTGCCACAGCACTTGCGTTGTGAAAGTGTAAGTCCATCATTTGTCGGAAGCCATTGCCAAAAGGGTGTATCTGGCCTGACGGCGCCTTAGAAGTTCTGCATGAAATAAGAGTAAGATCCTTATGACCATAGTTGTCTAACCATTTTTAGTATTAATAGATAAGCTACATTACTCACTGTGGTTGCATGAACTATGTGTGTATTCCATATGATATTTATCAGGTATAGTATATCACATCGATAGTTAATGTCTTTTTTTTTAAATAATCATTTCCGTGTGTGTGTGTGTGTGTATGTGTGTGTGTGTGTGTGTGTTTGTGTGTGTGTGTGTGTGTGTGTGTGTGTGTGTGTGTGTGTGTGTGTGTGTGTGTGTGTGTGTGTGCGCGCGCGCGTGTCGGGTTTATGTGGGTGCGGGTGTGAGTTTTTGTGTGTGGATGTTTTAAGGTGTTTGCGTGCGTGTGGAAATGTGCGTTTGAGTGTATGTGGATCTGTGTGTTTTGTATATATATATATTCTTGTGTATGTGAATGTTTGTATGTGCGTGCGTATGTGCGTGTATGTGTGTTTGTGTTTGAATGTTTGTGTGGATGTGTGTACGTGTGTGTGCGTATGCGCGTGTGTGTGTATTTGTGTGTGTGTGTGTGTGTGTGTGAATGTGTGTGTACATGTGTGTACGCGTGTGTGCGTATGCGCACGCGTGTGTGTATTTGTGTGATTGCGATTGTTTTGTTGATGGTACGTACCTCGTTAAGTGATCCAGTGCCCACGCCGTCCAATACATGTACGAGTCATCCACCACAATGCCGAAGAACGTCAGCGGCTGGTTAGTGATGCTGAATACAAGCGTTGCATCGTTTCCTTGTAGATGTGAACTCATAATACGATGGAAGCCCGCATCGCACCAATACAGCCTCTGTCCTAAGTAAGCAATTCATATTTGTTTGTTTTGTTTGTTTGAACCTTTGTTTATTCATGATAAGCTCTAATCGGCACGCAGGCCGCTTTTCATGTAGATCGCTTTATCTGATATTGTGTATCCGTGGCATGTACAACTCCCCTCCGAATATGACTCGACACTTATTTCCACTGGGAACGCCATTTTTAAGCGCCGAGCTTTGTGATCGTTTTACCACTAGCTTGATCAAATCCCGCACGCCCGCGCCGAATTGTACTCACCCGAGAGAAGATCCAGATTGGCGGCGGAGTTTGGAAAGGGGTCTACACTTCATTCATGATTTTCAAAGGGTTTGTATAATGTCTGCTGTGATGTATGGAATTTAAGATGATATGAACATTTACATTTAATACCTTGAACGTCAATGGCTAGCCCCCTTGGGAACTGCAGCTCCGCGTTGACCAATATTTCTCTGCCACTCCCGTCCATTGCTGCCCGCTCTATCTTAGCTTCATTGCCTTCAATCCCTGCGGAAGTCCAGTACATGTAGCTGGAAAAAAAACGGTTAAATTATGCTATGGTCACATCTGTACCCCCGGCCGAGCCAGAAGCCGAAAATCCAGGGGGGTGGTGGCTAGGGTAGCTCTCGTTGTTTTCACGATTAGCTGACGACGTCTATTTTCGCCGGGTCCCGGGTTTAGTTTAACTACGATTTAGAAAAGTTCGGGGGCTAGGCTGTGTCCAAAAATAGCCACTGGGTGTCCCCTGGGCCAAGTAAACATGCCGCAAACTACCCGACGCGACGGGGCCCCCTTTCTTCAATTGTTACCGAAGCATAACAATAGTATTAGCCACTGTTTTGAAAGTCAGTCTCTTATCCTTCACACAGATTCCTTAACAATATTCCATTTGAAAAATTAACATAAAATGTTTATCAAGAATCGACGGATTTTGAGTCATAAGATGGAGAGAAGAAAGGGAGATGAAGTACCGTAAGCGTTTTCACAACCCACAAGTATACAAATTACCCGTTTTCAGGATCCAGAGCTATTCCCTGTGGCTGGGCAGTTATCGGTTCGTCCTCTCGGACGATGACCCTGGAGTATTCACCGTCCATCCGGGCAACTCGGATGACGTATGATCCGCTGTCCGTCCAGTAGACGTTCCTTCCCGCAAAGTCAAGTGCAACATCAGTCGGAGCTAAGACAAAACACAAAGATTGACACAATAAAAATACTCCTTTTTTTTTTACAAAACCAAGAGATTTATTCAAAATAGTCTTTTTATTCAGTGAATTACCAACCTTATGAAACTTTTCATCAACAAAGATTGACTCTTAGAATTTCTTTCAACTACATTTACGTCTTTAAAGGTTTGGCATTTATCAATGACGTATGCACATGTATCGCAGTATTTCACCTTAGAGGGGCGAAAATTGCAATTGAAGGTAGCATAGCTATATTATGATACAGGCTTGTAAGTAGGGAGCACCAACTACAGCCTCGTTTTGGTGCAAGGTCCCGGGAAATTCAAAATGGCCGCCATAATTGGCAATAGTACTAGTCGTATTGTTGAATATTCAAATGAAGAAAGTAACATCAACATGCTTCTAAGTAGGGAGCACCAACTGTAACCTCGTTTTGGTGCAGGGTCCCGGGAAATTCAAAATGGCCGCCTTAACTTGCAAGAATTCTATTGTTGAAAATTCAAATCAACAAATTAAACTCAATACTCACAGATGACGCCATTTTCAGCTACAATCTCCATGTGTGTCCCGTTTCGATAGGCTCGCAAGATTTTACCGGTATCGTTCGCTACATCCGACCAGTACACGTGATCCGTCACGTGATCATAGTCAAGGCCGGACGGATCCGGAAGTTCCCCAAGCGGAAGCGAAACCTTGTTACCGGATGTGACGTCAACTTGATAAATTACTTTCAGCAACCTGTCGGCGACTAGAAAGAAGCTTTCCGAATCTGCACCACCAACTGATGTTAGAAAAAAGAAACATGGATAGAAATTAATTTCTATGTATTTATTCATTGGTACAACCGGTGCAATGGCCTAGTGGGTAGAGTGTTCGCCTTGCATACGGTAGGTCGTGAGTTCGATCCCGGCCGGGTCATACCAAAGACTTGGCAAAAAATGGTACATACTGCTTTCTCTCAGCTTAGCACTAAGCCTTTGGGAAAGAGTACGGTAGTTAAACACACACCACTACCGGTGGACTAGCCCCCTGCTGTAGTGACTTGCACAAAGTTGTGTGGCCCAAGGCTGCCGAAACGGAGATGGGCGCCGCCTTATGCACCGTCGGTACGGGAAGGACTTTAATTTCATTCAATGGTTTCGTTGTTCAAGACGCATAACCAAGGCTGCCCAACTAGATGATGGCTATTACAAAGTGCTAGCCTTGCCGCAAAGACAAGACATTACAATGGAATTGAGGTTTTGACATGGGTAGAATAATAACCGATAACAATATTTTAAGTACATTAAAACAATTGCATGATGTATATGGCCGTCGGGCGATCCTACCCGCGGTTGGGCTGGTACCTCGGGTGATACGGAATACCCCGTGTTGTATTTTATTTATGACATACCCACCCGAGAAAACACACATTTCAATGCGGAATGACCCAGAAGTTGAGGGAGTTTTGTGTCCTCGAACAAAAAAAAAATGTAACAACATTGATTCCAACCGGAACACCCGTATCAGGCCCAGGTATGACATAAATGTATATACATATATAACAACATCTATACTAGTCAAAGGTCGAGGTCAATTTGTACTCTACACGAGTCTCCGTGCAACCACAAAGCCTACAATAGTTGGAGTAAATTTACTGTACACTAAAACTGCCATTGCCCGCTATAGCGTGAGAGAGGGTCTAGTGGTTACAGTACTGTGCCCATAGGTGTTCCAAAGTACGTGACTTTTGAAGTGTTTACTTTTTCAGATAAGGTGCACGGTTTGGTTGCGTTATATTGTAAACAGAATTCAATCCGTCCCAGCTTGCCTTCTGTATTAATGTCAAGGTAAAATCAAAGCAACATGTCTTATTATATCAAATGGAATGTTTGTGCGACTATATATTGGTACACGATCACATACAAACACAGCGACACGCAAGCTCAAACAGACACACACTCACACACACACCGACACGCAGTGACACACACACACACAGTGACACACACGCACACATAAACACACACATACATAGATACACACAGTGACACACACGTACACACACATACACACAGTGACAAACACACACACACATACACCCCCTCCCCACACACACACATGCACACACACACACACACACACACACACAAACACACACACACACACACACACAGCACACACACACACACACACACACACACAAACACACACACACACACACACAGCACACACACACACCACGCGCACACATCTACACACACAAATAAAAACAGACGGACAAGCACCCACTGTGTAAGGAAAGTTTAGCAGAGTTTTATTTCCTTGTCAGAACACAGTAAGACATATTTCTCTTTATACACCCGCAGTGCATTTTGCGGTAAGTGTCGTCTCCTTGCTGTTAAGTTTCATAGAACAAAAGGATCACCGATATGTTTTATGGGAGAGTGTATATCTTATTCATTGTTTCGCAACCAATTCAACCATGCGGAACTACAAAAGCCACAAAACTGTCTTACCCAATAAAGGGAAAATTGAGGTACTTGTAGTTTGAGGCTAGCTGAATTCTTCTACTTTAGAATGTAATCTTGGCCATGTGTTGTTGGTAAAGACTCCGGTCTTTTTCAACACTTGGTGAAGATATACAGACTATTAGATATTCAAAGTCTGACTACACTACTTATTTACTGTGGGAAAATAGGTTAGAGTTTTCGAATAAGCGTCACATTTAGTCCAACGCGTTTATGTTTGTCGAAGGAATGCATATCATTTTGATATAGCTGTAAAACCGAAGAAGCGCTCTGTGACAACCTACCAGACTCCATGGATGCAATTTTCTCAGGAATTTACTTCCTTATAAGAACTGCGCCATAGATTCACCCTTGTATTCTATCAGAACTCACCTTGTAGCAGTAGAAAACAAAGACACGCCGTACACAATCCACACCTGGAGCTAGCTTTGCCTTCCATTCCAGCGTAGCTTGATAGAAAATGCGGAAACTTAGGGCAAGTTTGGCTCTTAAACAATCCTAGACCGTCTTTGTTTACCGTCTATCACTGTGAGATCCCAGCACGGTACGTGTACCCAACTCACCGTTGCAGGGATAGCCTCCCTTGCAGGCTTTTTTGGCGGCGCCGGCGTTTAATTTGGATCACGTGCTGACTCGCAATTTTCAACATATGACGGGGCCAGGTTCTTTTACTAGATAAATCTAAAATCTCAAAAAGCCTGCAATATTTTGGTATCAAAAAAATACAATAATGATTATGAATGTTTTGAATAATTGCCATTTAATGTACCCGCAAGAAGCTCGCATTTTAGATTTCGTGCCAAATGGTCATAAGTGTTTTTAATGATGCTTACTAGATACCGAAACATAGCAGGCTTTCTCTGGGCGTCAGATACGATTTCTCAAGCAAAAGAACCTAAATCACGAATCAGTGGTCCCCACCAAAATAAACGCCCCAAAAGCCTGCAAGAGAGGCTATGTAGGCAGTAGGGGGTGGTTTGAAACTCCTGTAGTGTTATTGGTGGACGTTGCGTGACCCGAAGCACACAGGTAAATTCTTGAGCGCGTACCATAACTCATCTGCCCATGTCAACAAGTCGGAGAGGCACAGGTTCTGTCACGCACCTGTGACCGTAAAATAAAGCTCCTAGCGGACATGATTACAAGGAGCAATGTCAATGCACCCTCTAGCGATTCAAATCTAAAGCGCAGTTCAAACTTGTGCGTATGTTCAAGTCCGTGTGAATTGCGTGTAACTTTTTGGGGGGAGGGGGGTATGTTAAGTTTGCGGCGAAGAAGTTGTTTCTATATATATATCTACTTTGACCCACCCATGTGCAGCCTGATTATCAAACCGAACGAAATTAATTCAATTTTACTTCAACCGAAAAATGTCAATACGGAACTAATACGGACTTGAATATGTACGCACAAGTGTAAACGGACCCTAACGCGTATTTTTTGCGCATATTGCTGTTCTTTTTAGTGTATACTCGAAAACAGAAGTAGATTTTTAATGTTCATCAATTAATAGATAGCCATCTGAACTCAAAATATCAATTGTGCAAATGAGGATCTAATTTGCATACTTGATAAGAAAACACTATAATCCCGTAGTGGTAAATGGTGGCAATTCTATTCATGCAACGTTTGGAAGTGAAGTAAAGTCGAATTCATTAGACATCAACCATGCAAATCACGGCCTTATCTACATAATTTATGAGGAAGTGCTACCATAGCCTTCTTTGCTAAGACATGACTTTCATACTTTGAACAACTTTTTTCGGGGTCTTTGTCTTTGCACGTAATATCACATATCCTTTTGATGGATTTGTCTGTAATTTGGCACGTCGGTAGTCAAAGAGGGTACCAAACACCTTAGCCACACCGCAAACAACATGATTGCTTCACGTAGGTTTGTGTTCTACAGACTCTAGTTATTTCATTGCAATCATTTATTGACGGGAACGGTGATGTAAATATTTATTTGAAGAAAGGGTTAGCCTCATTTGCAGGCCTTTAAGGCGACACCGGCGATGATTATTGGAGGGAGCGCTGATTCGCGTTATTTAACTTATCGGAGCCAGGGTCTTTTGCTGGGGGAATTCATATTGCTGGGAACCAGTATTGCTTGGGAACCCTAGTATGCTAGCCTCTACCAGGCCCCGCGGATCGCCAGGAAAATAGTAGAAATTGGCCAAATAGAATTAATTGCATGCTAAGGAAGTCGGCTACGGAGAGAGGGTCCAATCTGCAATCCTAGGAGCCTGCAAGTGAAACCCTGGCAAGTATTCTCCCTATAGCCGGCATAGTTAGTCTGGTAGAGACTACTAGTATGGCCGCCACTAGAGTGCCTGCTGCAGGTCTAAAATGCCCAATCAAAAAGCACTTATCACCATTTGGCAGGGATGTGCTAAATTCCCGTTTGGCGGCATACTAGGGTTCCCAGCAATATATGGGTTCCTCAGCAATACGGGTCCCTAGCAAAAGACAATGGCTCCGATAAGTTAACGAATCAGCACTACCCCAAAAAATTATCGCCGGCACCGCCTGGGAGGCCTGCAAAGGAGGCGATGGTTAGTTACAAGTTTGCATAGCAAAGCCTTTGTTGGATCCGTTGGCATGTGCGGTGGCCGCCATCATCAGATTTTGTGACGTCGCAGGGTAGCCATTACATTTCATTGGGAGGGGTGTTTTTTTTGGTCGCTAGCGTTTTCTCTATTTTTAACAAATCGGCACACAACTATCACACAGATAAAAAGAAAAATTTAATACCGATTCGTATTTATAAAAAGACCGAGTAATCGCTAAACTAACATACAAAACCTGAAGTACATGTAGCACAAATACTTAACTCTAGTTTGGACTAGAAATCCTATGTGCAGTCCCTCACAAAAGGCACTTTGGCTCACGTAGGTTATCTCACAGTAGGAAGTTTGTGCTGCGCCATACTGACGGGGTTTTCCTCTCAATTCTCCCACGCTGCTTGTGAAAAGCAGTTGTGCCGAAGTTGTCTTATGTTGAAGTACGTGGTTCGTCGTATGACCTTTGACACGACTTATCTACTCAAACAATCGTTCGCAGGCAAAATAAGAAATTTAAAACTACAAATAAAGTATGGACATGTTTCCTTTTTGGATGATACGGAAAACTGTTTGGGAAACATATCAACAACATTGATGAAGTGCGTTTACAGAATGTACTGTATGATTATAATAAATCGAGTCAGTTTTTTAAGTGCAGAGATGACAAGGTTTTGGGCATGTGGTATCTGAGAACAAAACGGTCAAACTTTAGACGATATGACACGTTAATGAAGGTTAGACATCCAGGTAATGAGATACGCCAAAATAGTTACTCAAGCAACTAGATAAAAAGTTTTAACAGATTCAGACAGCAACCGCTATCTTTCGTCAGTGACTAAGGAAAGATCTGGCAGAACCAGGTTTTATACCAAACCTCTAAATAGATATGTTTATGAGGTGAGGGTGGGGGTGGGGGGTATATCCGGTAGCGCGTTGTCTCAAGTGCCTGAAAATCGACGCGTAAACATCTTTTCCTGTTGAGGTTGGGATTGTACATTTTGAGAGAATGTACAATCCCACCCTCAACAGGAAAAGAGGCCTCTAATTTTGGCGTTTAGATGATATGATCGTCCGCATTATGAAACAATAGCAGATTTCTGTACACAAAGAAATGATCACCGCACACTAATGCATTGCGCAAAGCAAAAATGTCTAAATTTCAAAATTTTGAAAATTAGTTCCCTAGTAGAAGCTTAAAACCAACAACTAAGAGTCTCGCAGCACATATTTCCATATTTGGTGATGTTTTTCTAGTTTCTGCGCTGAAGCCGAAGCGTACCCACGCCCGTTGTTTTAACAGATAAAGTACACGTCACTTTTCTCCCACCGTCGGTATAGACAAGGCGTGGAACAAATTCTCTCTGAGCACATCATCTACAGTAAGTTGACATCTTTTACAATTTCTTCCTCTCTTTTCCCAGTGTAAATGTGTGTCTATGTGCGTGTGTGTGTGTGTGTGTATGTATGTGTGTGTGTGTGTGTGTGTGTGTGTGTGTGTGTGTGTGTGTGTGTGTGTGTGTGTGTGTGTGTGTGTGTGTGTGTGTGTGTGTGTGTGTGTGTGTGTGAGGGAGGGGGAAGAGTCAAACGTAAAACTCCATGGGTAAGGAGTGAGGTTATCAAAGCTTTAGCACTAATTTCATATCTGTAGTATTGCCTATCATCGTCTGTCTGCTACATCAAACACATGTACAGTTTGTGTTTGTAGCACCCCCCCCAGTTAGATGGATTATGAAACAAACAAAAAAAGAATCTACCGTTTCTAAATGAAAATACTCCTGAACGGATATTGACATAAATTTCCTCGCAATTTTACAGGACGTGTCAAAAAGATGGAGCGCTTCGTGGGTACCTGGAAGCCAAGTAAGGTAGACTTTGAGCAGTTGAAGAAGTTTTATACTTCCTTGGGTATGCCGGCTGCCGCGATGGACATCGGAAAGGAGGAAGGATGGGCAGGCCTCGAATTAGAGGTGACTGAAAACGGAACAATTTGGAAGGTACGCATCTATCTTTCTGTTTCAGAAAAAAGGTATTCAGCTTGTTGGTAGCTATGTCGCCATATTGTCTTAATTAGGAACCATACGATATCTAGAGGGGGTGGTGCATTAGTTAGGTGGGGTGGGGGATTCCACGGAAAGAATAGGCCTAGTGGGAGGGCCTTGGAAAAAAATCGGGATCGGGGAAGGGCATTGGAATTTTTCTTCTTCTCATTTCAAGTCCATATCTGACATGCATTGTATTGTTGTTTTACAAACTGGGGGCGTTTTTCTACCATTTCCACATTCATACCTGTAAGGGGAGGCCCATGAACATTTTTGGAGGTGGGGGGAGGAGAGTGGAAAATAATATTGAGGGGGGGGGGGTCATGGAACCAGAATTCCAGCGCACCAGCCCGCCTTATGAATACCGTACAGTCCCTAATATATAATGTAGGTCACCTTACGTTATGAGCACTCATTCTGCATTGTTATAGATACAACGTCTACTGTAAGGGGAATAATCTTCGTGGATGTTATTTTGCGGTAGGGAGTAGTTTTACGCTGTAGTTTTAAGTTACCGGTTGAAACGAGGGCTAAAACATTGTTCACGGTGGTTTTAAGTTCGCGAGGAAGAGGTCACACCGAAGATAAACCACCGCGAATATTTTGTATTTTACAGTAAGTGTGTTCCGTGGAACAGTATGTGTTACGATGTTTGATGTTATAATTTATGTTCCCACCAGAACTCCAACGCCCCATGGGGAGATTCAACAATAACGTTCCACGAAGACGGAACTTTCACGAGCAAGGGCAAGTCAGGGGAACAAACGGTGAGTATTATGAAATAATTACTTCATAACAGTACCAATGTTTTAGGAATTGTAAAATTTGACATATACATCACTCTCTGCAAATTTGGTGATTACACACCATACTGTTCTGAAGTTATGAGGGGCTCACTCGCCCCCCCCCCCCCCCCGTCCAGGAAGTCTAAAGAAAGCCCGGTCTAGATAGGGTTAAGGAAGATTGTGTTACATACTTTGTTCACAGCAACACCTACTTAGTCTTATCCCTGCAATGATATAAAAGCGTACCAATCGACTGTTGATAATAATGTTACCCTGAAACTTATGATTATATAGATGTTTTCTGTTTATCGGAAATCAAACAGAACTATTTATTGCTTGATAGTAGTGTATGCCTTACACTCTTGTACGTTTGGGACTGCATTGTGAATGCCTTTCCCTGTAACAGTGTGTATATGTAAATACTTTGCGTTTGGGAACGCATCTATAAACAGCGACATCTGTGCTGCAGTGCAATGTGAACCTTGGTAAAGGTGACAGATGGTCACTAAAACGTCAGTTGGATAATGCACTTAGTTGAATGTGTAAAGAAGAGTCTTTTTATTCATAAGACCAACCTGTTGATTCTTGGTTTACTCAGGGAGAGTTCAAAATGGTGGGTGATGCGGTCATCTCGGAGCTGAACTTTGGGGGAGGGAAGAAAATGGAGATCACCAACAAGATAACCGATGGTGACTTGACTGTCGTGAGTACCTACTGTATTGTCATTTCTCTCAGGCATCGTGAGATTTTTTACTTTTGATTGCATATAGATCAGTAGCAAATAGTACTAACACCACACGAAGCCTGGGAACCATAATACTCCACTTCAAAACGTAATGTCACACGAAAATCCATTGTAAGTTTCTAGTGTAAATTCTCTAAATACTGTTCTTGCATTAGTGACAAAAGTTCGGGTCTACTATATAGCGGCTTCAGCTGGAACTGCAGGGGTGTTTTAGTTGCAGACTTAGTGACAGGACCGGTAAAGAAGGGATTAATGTATTTTCCTAACCTTTAGTCGCTAATAACATTCTAATAAGACAAATTACTCGGCAAGGGTATGAGGTCGTCGAACTCTAGTTTAGTTATTGTTGTAGAAACGCCAGCCATTTTGTTGTTATGATTTCTTAATGGGATTGAGTCGAATTTTGTTCTTCTCTAATAGGTCCAGGCTTTGGGTGACGTCAGTGTAGAGACTGTGTTCCAGAAATGTGACTAAGAAGCAACCTATGCAACCTGGCCACATCGGAAACTTAGTGTGTTGGCTACTTGAACAAATGTCTGAAACCCTCAATATTGCTTCAAGGGATTTCTGTACATCAAAAATATCATAAACAGGCAATGTACAATCTTTATTGACACAACAAAAGTACAGCGACTTTCGTAAGGTCTTATACAACTGTACATGTAACAATAAACAATGGGATACAAAATAATTAACCTACGTACACGTATATTAATGCTTCAACATGTCGAGTTTAACCAATCACTTACACTACTAGTTTTAAAATCTAAACATTATTTCATATATTCACCTATTTGTTCACAGTACTGGTTGTCTCATTCTAGAATGCAGTTGAATATATCTATAGAATGGAATATATGGCCTTGATTTATCGCCAGCAACACTTAACACAATACATCAAAACAACATTTCAGCAACAATGAATATAGTCTAAAAATAACATTGCTAATAGTTCATTTTCAGAAATATTGTTGTAGACCTTCGATAGTTCAATATCTACATAAAAACAATGGGTAACAGATATCAAACAACAGAGCTGTATCATAACCGACAATAGAACGGAGCCTAAGATATTGATGCAGAATATCATAGTCTTATACCGTGCAAAGTAAAACTTACAAAGTCCTGAGTCCCAACTGCAAACGTCTTGCTGGGTATAACGTTACCAATAACACACTCCAGAAAGTGTTTCCACAGGTTCTGTGTCTTCTTTTTTTTTCATTTAGTTATTTCCTCCGTGAAAACAGAGGTATTGTTTTCGGTTTGCTTGTTTGTTTGTGTTGGTGCGAGGGGTGGCGATCTTTTTCCCACGTGTCCGGTGTCAAGCCAAATTTCGGAGCTTGCCAAATACGTGACAGGTCAGCTACTGCACCTAAGCACGACACTTTCAGGGGGGGGGGGGGGGTCCAGTATACACGACGAGAGTACTTTAAGTGCAAAACATTCGTGGGACGTGGTTGTTTTCAAGCTTAAGTCTAACCCTAACTCTAACTCTAGCCCCAAAACCCATCCCCTAACCCTAATCTCCAATCCTAATCCTACCTGTAAATCTTGCCCTGTCCCCATCGACCTAGCCCCCTCACGTATACTAGACCCCCCCCCCCCAATGTCGTGTTTAGGTGCACTACCTGACCTCTCATGTATTTGGCAGCTCAAGGATTTGGCTCTACACCAGGTTCAAGTTTCTTTCGCAAGCTAAGGACAGAAAGTGAACGTTGAAGACAGGAACCCGTTAAAGTATGTGACCGAGGGTGGAGCATGTATATATACAACGTGTGTGAAATGGGCATGGTTGTGATAAGTTTTCCAGTATGCGAGTATGGCGGCCTTAAAAAGATTACCGTTGCCAAGAAATACCTGTTCCGCCATACCTTCCACATTGTTGAAGAAACATAATAAAGAAAGAAAGTTGGAAAGAAAGATGTCATGTGGGGCATTAGAATTTCAGCCAACACCATTGTCCATGATTATTCTACGAAGGTTTCTGTCCTACGTATACGGTCTTGAAAAAAGAAAATGTTTTCGCAGAGACTGATAATCACTGAATAGTTTGTTTCTTTTGCAGTATCTTGATTATATGACATACAAAGGGTGATAGAAAACAGATGGGCGTTTTAAAATATTTCAATCTTCATCATGTGAAAACGAAATGAAATATACTTGTGATATCTATTAAAGCTGAGCCCAGGAACAAAATTGGTCTTAAAGTAAATAAACATTATTGTGCTAGCTATTATAAACACAATTTTTTGCAGTTAACAATCAATTAGCTTTTAAAGCACATCACCAAACGTATAGACACTAGTTCATTAGAAGGTCATATCTTCATCGTCAAGTTAAAATAAAGTCACATCCACACCTTACATTGAAATAGCCAAATGAATATGAAATCATATCTGAATATGAAATCATATGAATATTATTATCACATCGTCACTGCGTTAAATAGAACATGCTCTTTTACAAGTTGCAGTGCTATGAAAGGAAAAGTAATATATTTTATTGTGGCTGTTGAAAAGCGCAGCTGTACAACGTTTAATCCTTACTTAGATATGTTCTGCTTAGGGTCCCCAGTTAAAAGTCCTGGCCTGGTTGCTGTTGTTGTTGTTTTTGTGTGCTGGCCCTATTGCCATGGGAACGATGTTGGGCTGACGCTGCTGATTGGCTCGCTCATCGTTCCCAGGATGTCGTGACCTTTGACCAACCCCGGCCAGGCTCTGGTATTCGTGATGGCGCTGGAAGGAACCAGCTAGATCCTGATACGGTCCGCTTTCCTTGGCTGGATAGCTGTAGTCATGGTCGACAGCCTCCTCCTGTACACGATCCTGTCCCTGGCTGCTGTTCATCATGAAGGTGGTAGGTGGTGCGTTTCCCTTGGCTGGATAGTTGTAGTCGTGGTCGATACCCTCCTGTCCTTGACTGTTGTTCATCATGAATGTGGTAGGTGGCGCGTTTCTTATTCCTGACGCTGAGGGGACCTCGTAGCCGCCGTCGTTTTGTAGTGGTCCTGGTTTTTTGAAGTACTCGTTTCCTGCGCATGCGCCCTTCCGCGCATTTAGGGGGATTCGTCCAACAGGTGGCGCCATTGGCTTGTCATCATGTATCACTGTAATGTAATAATCAAGTTTGTCTTTGTAAATAAACCGTTGGGGGATACTGAATTTTCCGCCTTTTTTTTGGGGGGGGGGGCTAAGGATAGAATACCTCTTTGATTCCCCTATACCCTGGAAAATAGTGTAATGTTATAATCTTGTTAGCCAAAACCTTTATATACAAAAAGAGAAAGGCTGGTCATTTAAGTTTAAATTCCTTTACCAAATATTTTAACTTCTTTCAACAAGTAGAATATTTGATTGCAGCAAGAAGGGGAAAACTGGAAAAGCACAGGGGGAAATGGGGGACTTTATGTTTACAATAAGTTATTTTCAGTTGTGTTTCAGTTTTTCAAATGACACTATTATCTATGTTTTGATTGAAATTATGTTATTGAATGGATAAATTTTTCTTTTGTATATGACACTTGTTACTGGAAAAAGAAAATGATAGAAAGATAAATTAGAATCGATGATATCAATGCAAAAGAAATACATCGATGCAGGATACAGAAGATGCTATGTCTTTAAAAACAGGCAATGTAAATTATAGAACAACATGACTTTACTCGGTAACATATACTTTATTCGGTACGGAAATGAACAAAAGTGCATATGGTAACATAGAAAAGTAGAAAGTAGAACGCTAGTTTAGTTGTGACAGAAAGTAAAAATAGAAAAATATCTTTCAACAAAACGAATACTGAATTCTGACTTACCGTCATAAATTGGGTCTTCGAAGGCAGGGTTGTGAATGGTCATGAGACCTGAGTTTTGACGTCTCGGTGTCTGATGTACATGGCTTTTCATTCTACGCCAGGTTGCCACAACGATCGCACCGAGGATGACTAGACAAGCGGCAATACCAGCTCCAATCCCAATCATGGCCGTTTTAGACAGACCACTGGCTGACTTAGATGTGTCAACTGTGGAACGGAATATCGGTATACATGTAGTTTATGAAATATTCTATCAAATATGTCAAACATGCTCATGGAAATGAAGCACACACACGTCACGAGTTACAATGTATTTACTTTATCTACAGGGTCGAGCGTGGAAAGCAAAATGCATTTTCATATGATTACAGCCGATTTGTTTACCTACTCGTATGTATTGGTTCGGCATGAACACGTTACTACATGAACAGCTAGGGTTGCCCAACTAGCGAATGGCTATATCATATTATTACTGAAAGTCATGATCTATTTGACGACACGGTTGAAAAAAAAAATCAAGACTATGGCATGTCCATGTCAAAAGATACAAAAACGGAAGTTCTGCTGCAGTACCAAGGTCACATAACAGGGGACCCAAAATCAAGCTTGACGTTTGTCTTACCAACATCTGCCCACAGACTAAACATCACCGTAATCCATCCAGAGGTTATTGAGCTATGCTGATAACAAAAATCCGGAAACACAAACAGACACACAGACACACCCAAAACTGTATCTCTATTTTTCATGGAGATAAAAGCAGCGATTGTCATGATCTACGATTAAGTTGCAACAAAACACAAAAGACCTACCGCAAAGGTTTCCTTGCTTCATGGTGTCTGGTGGACAGTTTACCGTCACCTCTGTAGACGAGAACGAGTCGGAGTCAGCCGTGTAGGTGACGTCATTGACACGAACGACTACGTCTCCGGAAGACACTCTTCCTCTGACGTCATCAATGACGTTTTGTAGTCGTTCCTCGGCATGTTGGACACTATTGACATCCCCTGCACCCATGTTGATCTTCATCTTCAGCAAAACGTCTATACCACCAACCTCTCGTGTCATTCGCCGACTTTGCGAATTTTCTGCTGTGTTTATGATAACAATATTCTCAACCGAGTCTTTGATTGGTTTAGAGCTTTCGAGGGATGGACCTCCAAAGTTGCTACGAGCTTGATTGGACAAATTATCTGACGTAAGATGTATGACAGATTTAGTGTTCTCGCGAGAAATGACCAAGCTCACGTCTTTCAAATCTCGCCTCTCGCGAGAGTTGGTCTGAGACGTCAGATGTATGACAGATTCAGCACTCTCGCGAGAAATGGCCCAGCTCACGTCTTTCAAATCTCGTCGCCCGCGAGAGTTTGTCTGACGACACGAGACTATAATGTTTGGGAAGGTCCCGTCGCTACTTGACTCGCAGAGGGGTACAGAGTTTTGGCTGGCGGACCAACAAACGCCCGTCTGGCCGAAGTGGCCCACCATGTTGGAGGTTACAGCGGGAAGGAACACTTCGTTATCGTGGCAGGGGGCAGTAGAAATACTGAAGCTAGCCGAGCTGGAGACGCTGAGCGGCAAACGTCCTCCTGTTGAGACATAAAAAAGCACTTGTAACACTGATAGTACTTACGAAGAATACAACTTTTGGATAAACACACTAATGGCAAAATGCACTGCAATACAATTTGTTTATACATGTATATGAAATGCTCATATAGTTTTCACAGAGCGTTATTCTTCACGATATTTGACGAGCGCTATTTTTACGATTATTTGTATTTTTCAGGCTTCTAACGGGCGTTATTTTTTACGATCGATGAAATTTTTCATGATCTTTAACGAGCGTTTTTTTCACGTTCAAATAGCAATAATATTTTTAACGATTTTCTACGAGTGTTATTTTTCAGGATCGTTGACATTTTTTTTGCTAATCACTGCTATTTTTCTGTGAAAGTGTTAAAGCTATTCCAAATTCCCTATATCACCCTTACATATTGATTTGCAGTCTTTCCAAATAATCCAAACAAACGTCAAGCTGTTTGTTTTCGACACATATGTCATCAAGCTTAATGTGTTGAGTAACTCAAAGTTTCAAGAGTGATGACAGATAAAATACCCACTGATGCAAACATAAACGCCGCTCTCCCACCGTCCATCCGCTTGGCACCTTATCCTCTGTGAAGACGGGCTCAACCCGGCATTGCAGACGACAGGGCATATTTTCACGCCGTCTGAGACAGCACATGCACCGAAGACGCCGTTAGTGACGGCCGGTAGATCTTCCTCAAGGCAGGTCGCAGAAGCACCTGAGAGAACAAGAATGCCTTGTAAGAATCCCATTGTGTTTACTGTAAAAGTACTTAACATACAGATTGCAAAACAAAAGCTTTTCTTTTTTGAAGATCATTGTGAAATCTTTGTGTGGATGTAGTGTTTTGTGAAAGCTTACGGAAGGAAATACTAATGCTGTGAATACTAAGTTGCATTAACTTTTATGTAGTTTATATGCCCATATTCCATGTCCAGGAAGATTATCTACTCAATCGATATCGTTCGCAGACATCAGTGTCTGATGCATGGCGGCTGTAGACATGCATAGGGTTCGCCGGGCTGGTCTATTCTCGACGTAGACCCTCCAGTCGTTACTGGTGACCCCCAGCCCTTGGAGTCTATGACTTCTTACAGATCTATTCATTTTCAATTTAGCTACATGGACTAAATAAAGAATTCAACAACTAGTTTTACACAGAAAGAGCTTACTTTTCAGTAATATCCAGAAATCAAACGTTGCTGTGTTTCCTGCGATGTCTCTTGCCGTGTACGTTACTACGTGTTCTGGGTCTGAGAAGAAAAATCTCGATCCGGGGTCTTTGCTTGCGGTCAGGGTGACGTCACCACCGGAGTTGTCAACAGTTGTGGGTGCATCCCACGTGACTGTGACGCCATCCGTAGCCGTAACCATGGTGATGTTGCTCGGGCAGTCGAGGATGGTTGGTGGATGGGTATCTACATGGTTGAACGAGAAGATATAGTAAAAGTGACATTTACACAAAGATTATTAATATTCCTGGGGATGTAAAATTCTGATAAATATCAAAATGACTGATGTTTAAAATGATAAGCCAAAGTACACACCTCCCAGAAATATGCTTTGGTCACATTTTCACCAGTGGTAGGTGGTTTAGCCCCAGCCGGGCCCCAAAGACACAAATTTGTCCCGGCAGACTGCCGGATACTCGGAGTACCTCTCGGTGTTCTTACGATTACCGTACGGCGTCTATTTGTTACCGGGTCCCGGGTTGATTTTAACTCCGAGTTAAAAAAATCAAGGGGCCCGGCCGTTCCAAAATAGCAACCCGTAAACTACTCGGCGGGTCCCCTTTTTCCAATTGTGACCGATGTGACCAGTTATATCACTGACCTAATATGGTGACGTCGAAGGAGCAAGTCGTTGTTCTACCCCATTTGTCCACAGCACGAAACTCCCAGTGTTGTGTTCCTGGGTCATAGTTCACATAGCCTGGTAGACTCACACTTCCATCTACATGGATCGGAGTCCCTTCACTGTCTGTCGCAGTAAGTGTCAGATCGATAAAGACCCGTCCATCGATGCTGTCGGTAGATAGGTCAAAGTTTAAAGATTGACCATTTGGGCACGTGTTTCCGAATGTCGGCGGGCTGTTTGTTGTGGCGATGCTTGGTTGAAGTGTCGTAGTACTGGTAGAAGTAGTTAGAAGTCGTGCAGTAGAGGTGGTGGTAGAGGGTTGCCGTGTAGTAGAGGCGGTGGTAGAGGGTTGTCGCGTAGTAGAGGCGGCAGTGGAGGGTTGTCGCGTAGTAGAGGCGGTGATAGAGGGTTGTCGCGTAGTAGAGGCGGCAGTGGAGGGTTGTCGCGTAGTAGAGGTGGTGGTAGAGGGTTGTCGCATAGTAGAAGCGAGGATAGAGGGTTGTCGCGTAGTAGAGGCGGTGGTAGAGGGTTGTCGCGTAGTAGAGGCGGCAGTAGAGGGTTGTCGCGTAGTAGAGGCGGCAGTGGAGGGTTGTCGCGTAGTAGAGGTGGTGGTAGAGGGTTGTCGCATAGTAGAAGCGAGGATAGAGGGTTGTCGCGTAGTAGAGGCGGTGGTAGAGGGTTGTCGCGTAGTAGAGGCGGGAGTAGAGGGTTGTCGCGTAGAAGAGGCGGTGGTGGAGGGTTGTCGCGTAGTAGAGGTGGCAGTAGAGGGTTGTCGCGTAGTAGAGGCGGTGCTAGAGGGCTGTCGCGTAGTAGAGGTGGTGGTAGAGGGTTGTCGCGTAGTAGAGGCGGTGGTAGAGGGTTGCCGCGTAGTAGAGGCGGTGGTAGAGGGCTGTCGTGTAGTAGAGGTGGTGGTAGAGGGTTGTCGCGTAGTAGAGGCGGTGGTAGAGGGTTGTCGCGTAGTATTGGCGGCGATAGAGGGCTGTCGCGTAGTAGAGGTGGCGGTAGAGGGCCTTCGTGTAGAAGAGGTGACAGTAGAGGGTTGTTGTGTAGTAGAGGTGATGGTAGAGGATTGTCGCATAGAAGTGGTAGTTACGACTGGTGCTTGTGGCGTCGCTGTTACTGGTACTGTAACCGGCACATTTAGTCCGCAGTTATATCCATCCAGTTGCATAATGCGTCCTTCCCCACAGGCACAGACCTTGCCACTTGGGACCGGTAGACAAAGATCCCCACAACCTCCATTGTCTTCATCACACGGACCTAGTGAAATCATACAAAACACAAAACAACTCTTTCACTGAATTGTTCTCATCATTAAGTTGGACATTTGGATTACTTTCCATGCCGTTGATATATAATGGTTAAATTTGCTCATAGTCGTGTCACTAACAAAGAAATTGCAAGATTAGAATTGGAAGTACATCAGCATTAAATCAGATTCTAAATAGAATAAGCCACCAAGAGACGGAGTGCGCCAAAGATTTTCTGCAACTTATGATCCGAGTCATATGTCCTATCTACATAATATGACGTCACAGAAACAGTGGATTTCTCATTTCTTGAAACATTTTAGAGTTGATCGATCGATGATTTGAGTAAGTCCAATTTTTCGGAGTTGCAAATTACAGCTCAATTTTTGATGCAGAATGACTTCTACCAACACAGATGATCTTTCATTTTAATCAAATCATACCCTGATGACAAAATACAAAACTATGAGTAAAAATTAATGTAGTCATACCTGGATGAGACAGCTGTTCGTGACCGTCGTACATCCGGACGTTGTGCGGTCTCGTTCCCAGTCCGGAGACTGTCCTGTGAACGACGAACTGTCCGTCATGCTGACGTAGTCCAAAGATCAGACGCTGGTTGTCACTATCCGTCATTATGACGTAATCCTGATTGAAAATGATGAAGGTAGTTAGACACAGAACCAGACTTTTTTTGCAAAAGGCATAAAAGAAGCCATCTACATCCGGGCTCTACAATTATCCCTCAACAGAGACGGGGGGCGCCATAGGCTTCCTGCAATTGCTCTCCGAGTCACATGTTCTATCTGCATAACGTGACGTAACAGAAGCAGTGGATTGCTTATTCCTTGTCAAAGACTGGAGCTAATCAGTCAACATTTGTGTTGGCAATTTGCAATTCAACTTTGATTCAGAATGACTTCTACCAACACAAATGAAGAAAATTAGTTGGTTGGCAGGTTAAACATGAATAATTTGCCGAACAAACTAAAGCAACAGTATGTAATTATTTATTTTTAATAAAAAATAATCCAATCTCTACATCTAGATGAGATATGGAGGTTATTTTCGGACGTTTCTTGTCCAAGTGGCTAGATATTTAATTACCTTTCAATACTGTTAACTGGATGTCTAGCCTTCAACAAAGAATGTAGATAGCTTCGGAAGAAGGTTATGATTACCGATTTTATTGGTCGGTACAATTGCTGCAAAATCTTAGGTAAGCCTTGGTAATATTCTTATGTATATAGTTGTTGTAAGAATGGTCAGTTCTAGCATGTTAGCATTTAAGTGTTGAGGCGTATACGTTCTCCCATGTAATTCAGCTCGACAAGTCAGTTCTATGAATGCAATACATAGTCGACGTCGTTACTACATTTCAATGGTCAATCTGTCATTTGTTTCGGTGAGTAGATGAATCATACAATACAATACAATACAATAATTAGATATAAAGTGAATGAAGAATGAAGGTTTAATACCTTGTAGATGGTTATTCCGGAAAGGTCCGCGTTGGCAATAGGCGGATACGAGACTAAATTTTGGCCATCTATGTCACATGATTGGACTGTTCCATGATAGCCATCCACCCAATAAATCCTGAGTAACCAATGCATGCAAAAACAGGTGGTCAAAAGCTCCGGTTACACATAGCCGGCCTCCCGATCGTCCCACAATAATAATTGGGAGAAGTTCGGGAGAGGTTGGGGAGAGGTCCGGCAGAGGTTCGGGAGAGGATCGGGAGAGGTTCGGGAGAGGATCGGGAGAGGTTCGGGAGAGGTTTAGGAGAGGTTCGGTAGAGGTTCAGGAGAGGTTCGGGTGAGGTTCGGGTGAGGTTCGGGAGAGGTTCGGGTGAGGTTCGGGAGAGCTTCGGGAGATGTTCGGGGGAGGTTCGGGAGAGGTTCGGGGGAGGTTTGGGAGAGGTTCGGGGGAGGTTTGGGAGAGGTTCGAGAGCTAGGTCGGCTGTTGTTGGCTGGCCGGTGCTCGGCGCGGTTGGCTGGTGGTCGACTGCGCCAGCCGAATATTTAAAAATATTTAAAAATAAAATAGTCGGCTGTGAACGGCAGGTCTGGAATGAGTTGTCTGGTGCTTGGGAGTAAGTCGGCAGTGGTCAGGGTGTGTTTTGGAGTCGAATTGGACTCTTAACGTAAATCTGTTCAGAATGCTCCCGGCCTACCGCTATGCTTGGTTGGCTTGTGGTCGTTAACCATGGTCGGATGTATACTAGTATGCAACCGGTGATAAAGATACAAGACACGAGATGAAATGGTATGAAACTTGCTTCACAGACAAAGGAAAAAATACATTGTAAGGACGTACCTGTCTTCCAAGAAGTCAATAGCCAATCCCTTAGGCTGAGCAACGCTGAGGCCAAAAACCAGCAGGGTTCTGGTCTCGGTACCGGCCAGTGTTGCCCGCGCAACTCTAGGAGCCGCTCCAGTCTCAGTCCAGAAAAGCAACCTAAATGAATAAAAAAAATTATATTCATTTATAAGTTACACACCATGATAATCAAAGAGTCGTTAATTATTCATCACGGAGCATTGGTTGCAAAATATTCCTATTTTTCTCTTCCTTTTTATAAAAACGGTGGTAGACATACTCGGTCGAACCTCAGACTGAGGACGAATCATAACGCTTTTTCTTTAGCTAGTAGTGCAATGCGGCTTCGCTACGGTTCGCGTTTTTGGCCAGGCACACCGGGTCACCCCTACTCTTCTCAATAAGTGTGTTGGTTTTTTTTTACGTGTAGAGGTTTGACGCTTGAGGCTTATGCTTGAATCTCCCTCATACACGGGAGCGCCGGGTTTAGGTCACCATCCGAAATGACGAATGGAATCCCTTACAACATGTCCGAGCTCGAATTGACCCCTAAGATCGAACTCGGGCCCTAGGATCCACGGAATTTGATCCAGGTGGCGAAGCAGCGGGGTTGTGTTACCGCTTGCGCCACTTGGAGAATTGACCCCCCCCCCCCTTTTCAGTCAAACCAATATATCGAATGACACCGCCACATCCATACTGACCCTTCGCGTGGATGTACAGCGACACCCAGCGGTTGATCCAGTCCTGACACAATGGCCTTCCTGAAACTGCCGTCCAGCCTGGACACTTGTATGTTTCCGTGCGACCGGTCTGTCCAGTAGATGTTTGATGCGACCCAATCAACAGCAATCCCTAAGAATTACATTTATTTAACACATTAAGTAGCAACCTATAAAAGTATTATGCTTTACTTCCGTTAGAAATGACTGCATCCACTTCGTTGTACACACTTCCTTTGATGACAATATCATAGGTTCCTTCATACGCATGCGCGACGAATGGGTTCGTTCATACGCATGCGCAACGAATCGTGGGTAATATGTCAAAGGTCAAAGCCCCTGACATGCAAACAGTTTTCGTCCCGACCATTGTCATCATCTGCATGACAATACGTCCAACCTTTTTAAATTTATGTCCCAGGGGCTTTAGACATATTACCCACAATTCCTGTCGCCGCGCATGCGTACTAGGAAGTGTGAACAAGCTTATTGCAAGTACTGCAACACCTATCACATCATCAGTACTAGAAGTATGATGACTACATTGTTCATAACAGCGAGACATTATACCATATGTAGTATGATATGTTCACACGTACAGTTAGGATACTGACCTTCAATATTTCCCCCTCCTGTGTATATTAGACGCGATTCATCATTTGGATCATTGAGTAAGGATCGCCTGAAAACAGAAGATAAAACTCAAAAAGAATCACACAAAGTCCAATCGTTCTTCGCGAGCAGTTACCATGTGTTGGGTTAAGAAGACCATTACCCATGATGATATTCAAAGGAAGAGCATGTGTGCCCTGATTTGGTCCATGATATACTAGTAAGAAAATGGCATTTGGTAACCATTACCCACAGCCACATACCTGTAGATCTCCTGAGTACCGTCGTCCCCATTTCTTGTGTAGAATAACATCTTTCCTGAATAATAAATTCATAAGAGTCAAATTTGAACGGGCATCATTGCATCAATACCGTAAATGGTTTAAAGTAATTTCCTGACATATAAAGTAGTAACAACAAATCGCGAAGAAACAATGACATCAGTCTCTACCTGCGTAGTTGATGTCCATGGCCAGGATTCGCATGCCGGAAATCAGAGTTCCGAGTGACACAGAACTTAAGGCGTCCTGCGGTATGTCAGCTAGGTCATGGGGCAGCCAGTAAACTCCCGTATCACTGGAGAACAGGAGAGCCGCTGACGGTAGATCATCATCTGAACAAAGATAGATGTGGGGAAAAGAACGCCATTATTATGGCCATGAATGCCTTTAGCCAAGGTACGTTTGAATAAGCCCATTCGCAGTTCCGACTACGCATGTACAGTGTCAAAGGTGAAGGCCCCTGGCTTGTAAACAGTGCTCGTCTCGACATTGTCTGGATTTGCATAACAACGCCCAGACGGGGTTTGTTTGCGTCTCAGGGGCCTTCATCTTTGACTTTGCACATGCGTACTCTAATGTACGAATGAGCTTATAAGCTCGTTCACACTTCCTAGTAAGCATGCGTGGCAACAGGAATTGTGGGTAATATGTCAAATGTGTCAAAGATGTACATCTCTCGATTTGCATAACAACATCCAGACATGTTTCGTTTATGTCTCAAGGGCCTTCTATTTGAAATATTACCCACAATTGCTGTGGCCTCCCATGCGTTCTCGGCCTTGTGAAGGAGCTTCTTCAAATGTAACTTGGCGAAAGGCATCAACGTGATTCTTAATACGCTAAGTACCTACTAGTTACACACAATACGACATTGGTGTCGAAATAAGATCTGTAGTGATTACATGAATGAATAAATGAATGAATGAAAACTTTATTACAGTGTCTTGCGCCACTTTGCGGCCAGCCCATGCGGGCTTATAAGACACAGGACTAAAAGCAGAATATGCACATAAATATCTAACATACAATAGGTTGATCAACTCAGGTTAGATAATCATGAATGTAAATAAACAGGAATTTCGCAAACAGGAGCATATGTACATAAAAGTGTAAATCAAATAAGATATAACAGAGAGAAGCACAATCCGTAACATTAAGTGGTAGATTTCAACTACTATGAATACATATGATTTCTTCGTTTTGCCCAGGCTTTTTGAATGAAGTTTGCTATCTCATTTACTCATGAAACAACCATTTGATTCTGACTTCGTCTCTGTCCCTGTTTAAAATTTTGACTTACCTTCAGTACAGGTGTGATTGTCGTCTCCCAAGGAATACCCCAGAAGGCACAGACACCTGTGCCCAGTCGGGTCTCCCACACAGGTGTGCTGACAGCCACCATTGTTCACCTGGCAGTCGGCTGAGAAATCGTAAAAGTGTATTAGGAAGTTTCACAGAAAGGTATGTATTGTTAGATGTACCCGTCTATAATGAGGCAGATGTCCTATTGTTTACAATATCTTATCATTTCATTTATCTCGTCCCACTTGTAGAGTTAGAGTATACTCGATGAATTTTTAAATCACAAACGCAATAGGCTCGTTAACCATTCGTACGCATGCGCATGTGCAGTATCAAAGGTGACGCCCCCAGGCTTGTAAACAGTTCTCTTTTTGACAATTGTCTCGGTTTGCCTAACAATACCCAGACGGAATGTGTTAATGTCCAAGGGGCATTGACCTTTGACATATTACCCACTAGACATGTCGCCGTTCATGCGTACTCGGAAAGGTGAACTAGCATATTTCCCGTGTATATTTACTTTCTTCCCACGGTTGCCTGCTCTCATGGTAGAACCCGACACCGTGTGGCTCGGCAGAGAGCTGTGCCTCGATGACGTCATCCCCCTCAACAATCACATGCAGCTTGTGCCCAAGCTGTTCTGTAGCCAAAATGCCCATCTATACGGAGAAAAAGTATATGAAAATGCAACATGGCGGTGAAAATGATTAAGAAGAAAACCAATGAGTATTGGTATATGGGGAAAGGGTCTCTTGTCAATCAAAAAATACCTCTTTCCAACTACGGCGGCCATTTTGAATTTCCCTTGACCCTGCGCCAAAACGAGGCTGCAGTTGGTGGCCCTACTTATAAGTCTGTATTGCAGTATAGGCATGACACTTTCTATAGCCAAAAGCGTCGATCTATGGTTACCGTAAAGTAAGTATTTGGTGCGTAGCTTTCAGAGAGACAAAAGCCACTGCCATACATTTACATCTATGCATGGAGCGGAGGATGGATCTGTATGCTGTTAGTGTAAATAAACTGAGACACCTACCCCATCAAACGCGATGTCGTAGTATTTGGTGCCCGGAGAGTAGTGGTAAACACCCTGGGTTCCGCCATCCAGGTCCAGGAAACCGATGATGTCGAGATCACTGTCTGCCCAGTAAAGTCTGACGAGGAACAATAATTCATATTAGTTACCTTCGCCAATAAGTTTATGTTTTCGGGTGCGTGCGTCTGTGTGTATGTCTGTCAGTCTGTCACTCTCTATCTGTCTCTGTGTGTGTGTGTGTGTGTGTATGTGCGTGTGTGCGATAACTAAAAAATACCTGGATGGATTGCCTTGATAGGTCTTCATGAGACCTTGTAATCATTAGTTTTTTTTTTACCGCTAGCAGCTTGTTATGGTACTGCAGCGGAACTTCCAGTTTCGATACCATATGTTCTGGACATGGTATAACCATTATGTTACGGAGGTAGATAGCTCTTGTTATATTTGTTTCTATTATAAAGTTCTACAACGTAATGTGACTTTTTTTCAATGTAGATAGCTGTAATAGGACTGAATGATGCTACTCAAATTGTACCAGCTTTTTGAAAGTGCGGGAACAATTATCATGTGATCAATCACACTTAATATATTGCAAAAATTATGAAGCACTTGGATATTCTAAAAGCTGATTGCTTTACCTGTTTCTGACATAGTCGATCGCCATCCCATGAGGACGTTGGATATTGTTGCTGACCAGTACTGCCCTGTCCTGGCCGGACAGCGTCGCTCGTTCGATCTTCGGTTCTCGTCCCCAATCACTCCAAAATATCTGCCTAAAGGGGAATAGATGAAAACAACACGGCCATAAAACATATCGTTGGAACAGAGACGGGGGGCGACACAGGTTATCTGGTACTAACGATCCATTGAGGCAGTCACGTATCTCCAACATCACGTCCCGGAAGCTGCAGTAGAAGGATCCATTCCGTGAACAATTAATGTGACGGAGTCATCCGAAAATTTGGGTTAGATCCAACTGTTTTAGTGTTGGTTATGTAACGTTTAACCTTTTTTAACGCTCCTTCAAAACAATCACACCTAAATGTATATTCAATGAGGGAATCGTGTCCTTAGCTATGCCACAAAGAGATCTTTGCCTTCGCAGTAGGTAAAAGGTTTTTGGTCGGGATTTGTGGATTGATGGTGTTGGCGATATAACTCTTGATGCCATGGACGGATGTTGGTGATTTTCGGTAGGTAGGTTACTGTTTGGAAGTCAAAGGTCAGGTTCAAATATGGGCCTTCTGGTGGATTACTTTGGTGCTGCAGTGGACCTTTTGTGTTTGTTGGTAGGAGGCATAACTCGATAGACAATGGATGGATCGTGATGAAATTTAGTAGGTTGGTTGGGATCGGGAAAATGAAGGTCAAGTTTGATAATAAGCCTCCTAGTTGTATATAAGATTAGAAATTGATATATTCAAATATACCTACCCTCTACTTGGGTGAACAGCGATGCCTTGTGGCCTATCCAAGCCCGTTTGCACGACCACGTGACGATGGGAGGAGTTGGTGTTGATTAACCCGACCCAGTTGTAGTAAGCGTCGGTGTAGTACAGGTTCTGGTTCAGCCAATCAGCAGCCAGGCCTTGGACTGCTGATGACGTCCCCTTTAGGATTGTTGTTATCGATGCTTCGTTCAGGAAGTCGACCTAATAGATTCCATGAATCATGAAAGTTTGAAACACCTTAAAGGTATCCAGAGCATTTTATGAGGATTGAAACCTGAATAAAAATCCCTCAAATTTCTAGTCATTCCTACACATAGTAAGTTTCAATAACACTATACCATTGCATAGCGACATCAAAGGAGCAAAGATGCGATATCGTTGTGTGGTGAGAACTGATAAAAATCCCAGCCCTAATAGACTGATCCTGACTGTCCATTACAATTAGCGGTTCAACCAACGAGGGAGTGACTACATGTCCGTCAAAAAGTTGAATTTTTCTGTTTTAATTGTGCATTTCTACGTTTTGACGGAGGTGGGCGGGGCTATGGTATCGGACTATTTACACTAGGCGCGTGAAATTAAAAGATCACCATGTAACTTTTTTTTGTGCCGCTTTTGAGCACTTTTGATAAGAAGTGGCATTGAATGTCAATTTCATCAAGATTACGGGCAACTAGAATATAACCAGTTTTCAAGCCTCCTAAAATACTCTGGGTGTAAGGGACAGGGGTTGGTATCGACTTCCGGGTGGTATCGACCTTTAGCCAATCCTGACGTCACGTTTGCGGAAATTTCACGAAAAATTGGGTCAGATACCCGATGGAGACCGATGTCATTATTTTGTGTTATGTCAAATGTTCTAGAACTACGTGATATGGGCTTTTAAAGTCAGTTATGAGTTTGAAATACATAATTGAATTCGAAAGCCCATATGACACAGAACTTTTGACGTAACAACAAAAGAATTGCATCGGTCTCAATCGGGTATCTGACACAAATCTTCGTGAAATGGCCGAAAACGTGACGTCAGTAGTGGCTAAAAAATGCGCAGAAGTCGATACCGCCCTCCGTCCCTTACTTTAATGGTGAGAGCCTGTCAACCCTCTCTTGACTATCCCCCCGTAATATGATAATGGACTAGATCCTGTCCGAAGTTTGTGTTTTCCGTGTGTGTGTATGTTTGTTTTTGTAGGTTGCTGTGTGTCCGTAGTTACTTCAATGTACTGTCAAAAGAGTGACGGGAAGTGAGTTGGAAGATGACCGCAGAGGTCAGACTTTCCAGAATGGCAGGAAATTCTGGTCAGAAGTGGTGGAGGTCTATGTTTATCAATCATAAGACAGGTGAATGAAAGTTTGCCGATAACTAAAGCCTTTCATGTACAGCATTTACCTTGTGGATAGCTTTCAGACCAGCGTCAGTCCAAAACATCTGTTGCTTCCGAACATCGAAATCCAGCGCAGTCAAGGCAGATGGTGGATTGATACTGTTGAAAAAGATTGTCATATTTAAACATTAACCAATTGAAAGTGCTTCACTTAGCGCTCGTTCGCATTAAAATGTAAACATTTTGTAACTTCCGTTACCGTTAGAAGTAAGACGTTCCTGACATGCATTATGAAAACCACATATAAGGTGCCGAACTATTTCATGATGACTTAAAACTTTTCTGGCTTTTAAAAATGACAGTTCGACACCTTATACGTGGCATATCTCAAAATCAGGAACGTCTTACTTCAAACGATAACGGAAGTTAAAAACTGTGTACATTTAAATGAAACGAGCAATAGACATAGATGTAATTATAACAAAGGACGAATGAAGAGTGATGCATTTTGCAAAACAAGAATATGATTGAGAACATTCAAACCGGAAGAGATGCTTGGTTGTTACGGTGGATCCTATGCTATCCCGAATCGTTGTGCTGTTGCCAGGCAACATTTCGACGATGTTGGTGCCGGTGCTTTCGTCTCGCCGAGTCCAGATGATACTTGGTGAAACAAGAGCTGAGGACACACACATAAAAAGTAATGAAGGCATTGACGCCAACCACCAGTAATTGGTCGTTTTTAACTCTGGGTATATATCTATATATTTCCTCTCAAAACCTGCGACATGCTGCTTTTAAGCATCACAGCGTGCCCGTGGACTACTTATATTAGTTTGGAAAGTCCTAGAAGCATTATGCGATACATTGACTTTACTAATTTGTTTTGCTTTTTTTCTGAGTAATACTACAATTTATATTAATAGAGACTGCAAACCAATAGGCCCACACTACCAAAAATGCTGTTTCTTATTTTTCTTGTTTTCTTATTTTTTCTTATTGAGAGAAAGATTTTCTTCCATAAAGAATTTCAAGAAAATCAAGAAATCTTACGCAAAACCTTTGTACGTGAAATCTTACATTAAGAGTTTTATTCTTGTTTTTCTTAGGTGAAGAGAGGATTTCTAGTCTGATTTTTTATCAGCAAGAATATTCTAGAAATTCTAGTCAATCTTTCTTCCTTATTCTTCACACAATATTTGCTTCTTGTTTGGTCAAATGGAGTATTTTACAGAATCTACTCTTAAGATTTTTATTCTTGCCATACATGAATTTTTCTTTAGACTTTCATTTCACTAGGAAAACATTCTTGACATTTCTTGTTTTCTTGATTTAGGAAGTCTGAGGAATATGATTCTTGCTATTCTTTAAGTATATCTAAGAAGATGTAAGGATTTTCTTGACCAAATACAGTTAAGAAAAATGAGAAAATCAAGAAACTGCAAAACAAGTAATTCCCAAGTGTTTTTCTGTTCGAATTCCTTTTCCACAAAGTTAAAGAATGATGTTTCCTGCTTTTCTGTGTTATCTAAAAATGAAAGTTCGAATTTGCATGATTTCCTTTCTTTTCTTAACATTGTAAAGCTCAAGAAGATAATTATTGTTTTTCTTGTAATGAGAAAGTAAATTATGCTAATTTAATACTCCCATCATCCTTTGCTGTAAAGAGAGTTTGAATGTGGACCGTTGAGTTTGGGCTCCAGCTGTATTTGCCTGATGTGCGATTTAGATCTTACAATAATAGGGAAAGATGTGGCTAGTTTCGTGAGGACACTTTTTGGTATCATGTGGGACTCACTACACAGCGTAGATGACTTGTTTTAAGTTCCAAAATGCTTCCTCAGGCCAACGCCATCAACAGATATGCTCCAGGTATGTTATAGCCTGTCTTGCATGAAAATAACTTATTTCCCAAGTAGAATTTACTCTTAGTTTTGTGTTTGTGGTTGCATGGTACAGCCAACCAGTAATTGCAGAGCATGTACGTTTAGTGCAGTTATACCTAAAAGGTACTAAAAAAGTTGAAGTATATCATTTTCAAGCAAATGCACAAGCCCCCCCTCCCCCATGCATGTATATGGGGGAGGTGGGCGATATAGGAAAATGACAGTCACTTAAACTCTTTGCGTGTTTTTCTAGGCTTAGAAACCTTTGTTGTGTTTGTGGTTGCATGATACAGCCAACCAGTAATTGCAGAACATGTACGTTAAGTGCAGTAATACCTACAATGTACTAAAAAAGTATAAGTATAACATTTTCAAGCAAATGCACAAGCCCCCATCCCCATGCATGTATAAGGGGGAGGGGGGCGATGTAGGAAAATGACAGTCATCGTCATCTTTTTTGTGTGTTTTTCTAGACTTAGAAACCTGTTGGACCAAAGAAGATGCCCCCGTCTCAAGTTTGGAAAATCTTTCAACAATTACAAGTCATTGATTATAAGAAGGACAGCTACAACACTGCAGAACTGACAGTTTTAGAAGGACAATTAGTTATTTGTATGAGCACAGAGAAAATGTGCTTTTATATTTTTATCACAGCATCAAATGTGAAACATTTATGGAAACAATGGACCGATCCAGTTCGAACATTAGAAGCCCCGCCCCCTGTTCTATTTCGAATAGTCCGTCAAAAACAGCTATTGACGGACAAAAACGGCCGTGCGCGCTTGGCTGTCGAATATGCAGACTATCTTCTGTTGAGCTTTTTTGGCTCTAAAACCCTTTCAGACCGGACCAAAAAAAAATGCTATGCCTTCCTTGTGGACGGCTGTATCCACTGAGTAGGGTTGTTTGAGGAGGGGGTAGATGTTGTTACGACGAGAGCGTAATATTTTCGGTCAATGTGGAAGCGGACTGCGTCGCATATCATTACCTTGTTGGTGACCATCAGTGCCCGATTTTTGACAAGCAGCCGTTGCACGTGTAAAACAGGGTACGTATATCTGTGACAGGGTTCCCACCGTGTTGACTGCATGAATTGCAGCTGCATGTTTTTTAGTAATTAACTATCAAAATGCAATTCTTTTACATACCGTGTCGCATTCATATTAATCAGTTTCAGAGACAAGTACAGACGAGGCGGACCTCTGTACTCGCGGACTTCGTAGTAGTTGGAAATGTGTTACAAGCTCCCTCCCCATGAGTGCCCGATCCATTTTCTGTTTCATTTTGTTTTTTCCTGAGCATACATGCAGCCAATGTAGTGGAAAGCCTGTGACAGATGTACATACCCTGCTTAACGCGTGTCATTTCTGTCCAACTAGCGCTATTCTTGACGGAGGTGTTCCAAATAGAACAGGGGGTTCTATATGTTCGATATGGTGTTCGACTGGATCGGTCCATTGTATTGCAAACTGGTTGATCTTTGCAATCCTTGGTTAAGAATGGGCATTAGAAAGAAAAATCCAAAACTGTGTATTAAACAATTAGATCAATGATAATAAATACATGTATGATTGGAACATATTTAAATTATATTATCATTGATTTATTAAATGGTATTCTTGATTCAAGACCTCCATCTTGATTCAAGAAACTGTTTCTAGGTTTAAGGAATTCATTCTTGAGGACAGAAAGGTATTCCTACAACAAGAACCTCACTCTTAGTGCAAGAAACTCATTCTAGGTGTAATAAATTCATTCTTGAGGACAGAAAGGTATTCCTACAACAAGGACCTCACTCTTAGTGCAAGAAACTCATTCTAGATGTAAGAAACTCATTCTTGAGGACAGAAAGGTATTCCTACAACAAGAACCTCACTCTTAGTGCAAGAAACTCATTCTAGGTGTAATAAATTCATTCTTGAGGACAGAAAGGTATTCCTATTACAAGAACCTCACTCTCAGTGGAGGAAACTCATTCTAGGTGTAAGAAATTCATTCTTGAGGTCAGAAAGGTATTCCTATTTCAAGAACCTCGCTCTTAGTGGAAGAAACTCATTCTAGGTGTAAGAAATTCATTCTTGAGGTCAGAAAGGTATTCCTATTTCAAGAACCTCGCTCTTAGTGGAAGAAACTCATTCTAGATGTAAGAAATTCATTCTTGAGGACAGAAAGGTATTCCTATTTCAAGAACCTCGCTCTCAGTGGAAGAAACTCATTCTAGATGTAAGAAATTCATTCTTGAGGACAGAAAGGTATTCCTATTTCAAGAACCTCACTCTTAGTGCAAGAAACTCATTCTAAGTGTAAGAAATTTATTCTTGAGGACAGAAGAAATAAGGAAATGTCAGTGAGGACGTAACAAATATAAACTTTTTCTTAGAATATTTTCCTCTGAAATTTATATATCTTAGATAAAAATTCTGTGCCAAAGAAGAATCATAACAACAAGAAAATTTATTTCGAGCTTTTAGTCACATATGTGTGAGAAAAAACAACTTGGTCAGAGAAAAATATTCTAAGAAAAAGTTTATATTCCTTACGTCCTCACTGACATTTCCTTATCCGTTCTTATTCTTGCACACAGAATAATTTTCTTTCTGGAAGATAATTTTTCTTCAACAAAGAAAAAACAAGAAAAAACGAGAATGGCATTTTTTGTAGTGCATTTCCAGTTACGGCGGCCATTTTGAATTAAATGGGGTCAGCTCGGTGTCATGCACCAAAACGAAGCAGGGCATGGCCCAGGGGCTCGAAGCCCCTGAAGTGTGTGAATATATAGGTACGCCTGCTTTGTTGGTAAATTTCACCAGGTGGAAACCTGTGATACATGTGCCTTTCTTATATAGAAAATATTGTTGTGGACATTTGGACTTGATTTTGGCAAAATTTTTACTAAGTTTAATAACAATCAACCACCTCTCATCGTGCAAGGGGAGCCGAACTAAGAATATCTTAGCTATGTTTTAGTACATATATAGATCTTGCTTATAGTATATTTATGACAAAATAAAGTAATCCATTTAACGTCAACAAAGCTGTACCTAACGGCTGACATGTGACGTCATCATCCTGGAGCCTCCAGCCGCTCTGACAAGCGCACGTCCTCCCTCCGGGCCTGGCCAGGCACAAATGATGACATCCACCATTCTGGTTGCTGCATGCTGAAAACCACAGTAAATTTTTCTATAATGCACACAAACAATAAGGCAATAATAGAAAAGATGGTGCCATGGAACGTATGAAAAAACGACAATGCCAAATGTTCGGCCCTGTAAGATTGTTGTAAGATTATTCAAGATATCGGTAAATAGAATTAAAAAAACACGTCCATGATGTTCCGACGGACAAAAGCAGAGATGTAGTTCATAAGCAATTGGGATGATTCTTCCCAATGTACTGTAGTTACTCTGGTATTTATCCATTTTCAACTTGTATTCACACTTCCGAAACGTCGCCGCAAGGAAATGAATGGTCACAAGGCTATCGTATAGAGCGAATTCCACCCTATACTGCTTAGGACTACATTAACTTACATACTTCATGATGCAATGCTAAGTACCGTTAGACACCGGTTGATAAGTCCCTGATTTCATGAGATGGATGCCGCCTGGACGACTAAATCCCGAGCCAATATTTTGCTGTCCTCCGTTTGTCTTAGAGGATCTGAAATACACAAATCATTTTAAGAAGAATACAAATATCAACAGTACTTGTATCCACAACTTTTGGGTTAATCGCGTTACTAAGCAGTGGGACTGAGCGGCACATTATAGTTAGTAACGTTACGTGGTTAGATGCCAATTTCACTCAAACACCCGTTTTAGGCCACATCATGTACATTCTATGTGTATTGTTTGTTTTTAAATTATTTGAAAGATCTTTATTAGTGACAATGGATGACATCCGCTGCAGACAAATTAAATGGGAGACAGCGAAAGGGCAAAATAAAAGATGATGGGTAAAACAAAACAAAACAAGATGGCTAAACTTTCAAAATAGACACTATAAATGTTACACAAGAATGTATGCAACGAAACATTGTGTCACAGCCAACAACTTCTTACTGTATTCAAGAACCTCCGTGAATAATTTCATCAGGTTGGCGAATGACTGAATAGCAAGGTTCTTTTATTCACAACCAAGCATTTTACAAGAGCCGACGTTTCGACGACTGTCAGCCATCTTCATCAGGGCAATACTGTCTAGTTCACACACTGAAGCTTGGTATTACTGCTAAGTTCTGTTACTGTATTCAAGAAGTTCACACAGTAACACTAGTGTGGTAGCTTTAGACAAGGTATGAACAAGAAATCGAGATTTAACCTCCTTGGTATGACTTTTCCAAGTTGGCAACTACACTCTTATAGCTACCACACTAGTACCATGGCCACGTTTACAACTATCGAGCTAATTTCAGTCATGGTTACCTCACTAGTGCTAGTGTTACTTCTAATTCTGGAAGTACAATCAAATACGACATATTTTCCCATTTAGGTACTTTCTCGTCATTTTGACCATCTCCGAAGAGAAAAGATTTCTTTTTTCTTCATAATCAGCGGAAAATTGTTGAGCGCGCTGATGTCATCAATAAAATTCAGTCGCTGTGGAATTACCTGACTATACTTGGAACGTTCCATGCTGTCCAGTACAAGTGCGTATCGTCCATGGCTATGCCGAAGAAGTGGACAAGTTGAAAAGTGAACTGCCGTCGATCGTAGCCGTTCATGTCTGAGCTCTCAATCTTGTAGGTTCTGGCGTCGCACCAGTACAGGCGTTGGGCTAACGTGACAGAAAAAAATAACAGTGTTATTTGAAGAGTTAAATAGATAATATTTCCTGCGTGTATACATGTCCCCGTGGCGCAAGCGGTAACTTATCCCCGCTGTTTCGCCATCTGGATCAAATTCCGTGGATCCTAGGGCCCAAGCACGATCCTAGGGGTCGACTCGAGCTCGGGCTTGTTGTAAAGGATGGCTTTCGTCATTTTGGATGGTGGCGTAAAGCCGGCGGCCCCGTGTATAAGGGAGCTTCAGGCATTAGCCTTAAGTGTCGAACCTCTGCTCGTAAAAGAACCCAACACACTTATCGAGAAGAGTAGGGATGACCCGGTATGCTTGGCCAAAAACGCGAGCCGTGGCGAAGCCGCATTGCACTACCACTAGCTACTTGAAAAAGCATCATCCTTCACTTCAAATGAGGATGCCTTAATACGAAAAATATACGTAGTGCTTTCAAAATTTGTATTTGTGATATCACACAACCAGTAAAAAACATAACTTATTCGCCACCACATACCAAAATATCTAATCAAAATATGTCAAATGTTACCAGCTGACGTTCGCACGGAAATATGTCATAGATAATGTAAGCACATATTTTTACCTGCCCTTGGTGCCTGTTATTATGACATTAATATTATCGTCCATGATAAAGCATCCACTTAAAGTTGAGCACGTTAAAGAACCCACTACATGTTTTGAAAAAGAGTAGGGGCATGCCCCGATATGAATGGATCAAAACATTCCAGTCTAAATGGGGTAGGGGATTTCCCGAGCAGCCTTCGTAACCCCTGCTTCTCCTAATGGGTCAGTGAAGTCATGCTTGTCTCGAGCATTGATGTTTCTGACTTAGGGCGAAGAAATGCTGCTACAGTAACAATTAGTTTAGTGCTTCATTGGCTGGCCCCTTTAGCTACGGCCTTGTACTGAGCGAGTTCGATAAAAAGGGTATCACTGAATTTGTACGTACCGGTCTTGTCCAATGTTATTCCGTTTGGCCATATCAGCCCCGTATTGACCAGTGTGGCCCTCCCGGTACCGTCCATAGCGGCCCGCTCGATCTTAGCCTGGGATCCCCAGTCCGTCCAGTACATGTACCTAACGGAAAATGAAAACCACGACATTAGGCCTCAAAAAATAGAAAGAACAGCGAGTGCGTGCGCACGTATGTACAATTCAAAGGGGAGCAAAACTTAATATGATCGAAGGCATACTATGTTAAATTTAGCCCAAAAGCTTCATTTGTTTGACCTAAGTCCGTCATAGTTTAGGGCTCTCCCATCGTTTAAAACTCGCGCCACTGACTGTTTGAATTTCGTGACGTCATTTCTGATATATATATGATTCATCTGTATCAGAACTAATGGAGCCATGGCAATTCCTGACGTCACGAAATTCAATCAGTCAGTCAAGTAGCCGTTATGGGCCCTGTCGCACTTGTAGTGTACGTATATTCATGTGCGCGTTAGTTGCGCATTAACATTCTTTTGGTTTAACTTTAACTATGGTTTGCGGAGAAATTGTTGTTTTCTACTTTGACCCACAGTTGGGCGACCTTGTGATCGAACCTAAGATATCACTTATTCGGCTGCAAGCTTAACTTAAACCAAAAACATGTTAATACGCAACTCATTCGGACTTGTATATACGCACAAATGTGACAAGGGCTTAATACGGCTTGAGTTGCAAACGGTCTAAGAGTCGTGAACTATGACAGACTTATTTTCAAAAAAAATTGAGAACTTGACTCCTGGGTATATTTAGCATAGCATAGTAGACCTTAGCTATATGATCTTAGATCGATGTATATTTGCCCTTAGTAATCATACATATTACATATTCCAATGTATTTGCACTGTGTCTTTGATTAAGAAATATAGAAGAAGGCTCACCCATTTTCTGGATCCAGGACTATTGCTCGCGGTTGATCGAGCTCTGTTGAAAGAACGTTTCTGAAATGTTTCCCGTCCATTCTAGCCACAGATATGACATCACGGCCTGTGTCCGTCCAGTAGACGTTTCCGCCTGGTATGTCAAGGGCCAAGCCGTCTGGAGCTGTACAAAAAAAAGTCTTCAAATTAGAAAAAAAAAATATATATCTTAGATGACATAGATCGAACGTATTCTTAAGGTCTCACACGGCCGTTCCATAGGAATCAACGTTAAAATACGCAATTCTTTACTGCCAATCTAGAAAACGAACAACTGCACTGAATATTTTTTGCTTTCTACTGGAAGCACACGTGTTCGTCATGCAATAAAAAAAAGATTCACCCAAATCTAACCATTACAACAATATTTATCGCATTTTAAACTGCAAGTAGCCACTGTCCGCACGAGGCCACTGTTTTACCGCCAGCGGCTGACCGCAGCATTCACGGCAAAATGCGTACACGTGCTACCTATCGCTCGGATGACGAAACTTTCCTACCTAATCCTGACAGTAATAAACAAACTTTCATCTCAAATTCTTTTTATATCAGGTGGGGCCGATAAAAAGCAATTTATGATCCACCTAAACACACGCTTTCTATGCCCTGTAATTCTTTTAGACCGGATTCTTTGGGAATCCGGCCTAAAAAACACGCGGACTAATTCAGGCATGATACCTTATATATATACTGATAGTATCCACTTTGATAATGTAATATGAATAGCTGTTGTCCTTCTTTTTTTTTTTTAGGAATTGAAAACAGTAAGAAAAATATATTTGCATTTAAATGTAAACTTACTCATGCCGTTTATAGTGGCTATGGCTTCCTTCCCTGTCCCGTTCAGATAACCTCTCATCACGTGTTCATCAGCTGAGTCAGTCCAGTAGACATAACCGGAAGTGGCGTCATAGTCCACGGCGACGGGATTGGACAAATGACCAAGCGGAAGTGTTTCGTTTGACCCTGTTGCTGCGTTGACCTTGTAGATTGCTCCATTACTGAGGTCAGCAAGAAGTATGGATTCCACTGAGGTCCCGGATGTAGCTATCAAAACAATACAAGTGATTTAAGATACAAAATACAATCATGACCAATCAAAACTTAAATCAATCTATGGTAAGGAAATGAGAGTCATTGACTCCTGTAGTTTTTCCCTAATCATATGTTTTTTTAAAGTTTACGTAAGGGCCCTGTCACACTTGTGCGTATATACAAGTCCGCATGAGTTGCGTATCAACAAGTTTTTGGTTTAGGTCAAGTTTGCAGCCGAATATGCACACTTGTGCGTATATCATGCACGTGTGAGTTGCGTATCAACATTTTTTTCATACGTAGGCGTATGCGCAATACGCACCTAATGCGTATCTTAATCGTTTTGTGAGAGTTAGGTACGCAGGCATACGCAAAGCACCCGCGAGGTACGGCTAGTACGCCTGGAAATTTTGAAACTACCAAAAACTTTCGTGCGAACGCCGTTACGCAGCTCAGACGTTATAAATACGCAGTGCATCCCTCCCACATCGGTCGAGAGCGGTACGAGCGCGCTATGTGTTCGCGCTTCATACGCGGCTATACGCTTCTCTTGCGGCATAAGGTCTGCGCAGCGTACACATAGCAGACACAACGCACGATGAACGGACGTATAGCGAATAAGAATATATGTCACGAATTAGCGCCGTTCGTCCTGCGATTGGGCAGCGAAGTGTATCAACGTATCAGTAACGTATGACAAACGCAAAGAGAAAGTACTGATAGCGTACACATAGCGTACTCGACGAACATCCGGGTACATTCCAGATTTGGTATTTCATTGGTCGGGTCTGGTATATTCAATTAAGTTGAGGGAAGAGAGGAAACAAACACAACCAGCAAAGTGTACATGACTTTTGATTGAAATAATCATTGAAATGCTCCACACAAATGTGTCCCTGTTACTAACACATAAAAGTTCTACTTGTCATTACTCGTGGAGGCGTCTTCTTATAACATCTTTCGTAACTACTGATATCAACGCAACCAAATTCACAGAGTAAATAATGGCTCTAAATGTCATGGAGTCAGGAGTGTTCCAAAAGTAAAATTTGTATCCCTGTTACACATTTAAACAAGGTCCTACTTGTCGTCAGTTGTGGAGGCGTCTTCCCAAAACAGTTTAAGTAAATACTAATATCAATGCAACCATATACGCTCATAAATCTATTAGAATTAGTCGGAAGTGCGTCAGGCATTCGATCGGCAGACGTTGTGTGCGTCCAAAATACGCTAAGCATACGCACCTGATACGCAGCTTTACCCTGCAAGGATAATAGCATTGCGCACTTCATATGCAAATGATACGTGTCTCATACGCTATATGTGCGCCGCGCATAACTCAAGAAATTTGATATTTTGAGAGTTCAACTGCGTATTGTCAAAATTTAATACGGAACTCACACGGAATTGCTTATACGCACAAGTGTGACAGGGTCTTTAGGCCTCCATTCAACTAGACAGCGATCGCGCTGCGTTCTCGCTGCGACCTACTCATCGGATTTGTGTAACCCTTTACTTCCTAATTGAAATATCCAGCAAGATGTACGATTATGTCTTAAAACGCAACAAACTATACAAAGCGTAAGACGATTTGTTTTTTTATATGTAGGACATTTACTTTTTCAATTGTTGGTCGCAGTGCGATCGTTGCGAGGTTGCCGTCCAAGTGGAATGTGGGTGAAAGCAAACATATGACCGTACAGGACACGGTCAATGACATCATGCAAAATGCTTGCGCAAGGAAGTGCTACTCATCATAGTTTACTGGCATGGTAACTCTAGTCACGCACGTATCTATCCTCAGCTAATAACAGCATAGTATTACGTTGCTGCTAGGCTCCTAAAAAAGTTTAATAACAACGTTCAGGTATTAAAATGGCCTGTCTTATGACAGTACAGAATAAACATATTGATTAAACTCTCAATACTTCTTAGCATCAATCCTATTCAACTGACCAAGGTGACCAATTACTTTCATAAGATACAGTCACCAAAGTCCCACCCCCTAATCACTTTTCTTCCAAATGCGCCCCGGCCAGCTTTTTAAAAAAGCTTTCTTGTTTATTGTTTATGTTACAGTCGTCTACTGTCTACTTCTAGCAAGGTGCGTCCCCTTTCTTATATATACAAAGTACACCATGTTTGTTTTGACTTTGAAGACAAAAAACATTTCAAGTGTATCGTAGTACTGTAATGCGCAGGTTTCTGTAGAGTCACTGCTGTATCATAATAAGCTAGTTCGGAGTTGCTACTACGCATGTGCAGTGTCAAAGGTGAAGGCCCCCGGCCTGAAAACAGTGCTCGTCTCGACATTGTCTTGATTTGCATAACAACACCCCGCCGGGTTTTGTTCACGTCTCGGGGGCCTTTACCTTTGACACTGCACATGCGTGGTAACAACTCCGAACTAGCTTATATGAAGGTTCCAACGTTCAGTGTGGCTCGATTCTGACGGTTGTTTTTATCACGCAAGTGGATTTAAACCTTTTACGGTCAGAGGTAGATTCAACATATTTGCAGGTGGCATTTGCCCCCAGTGTATTGTTTCTGTGTAGGGTGCTCTGTGGGTTGAATACAAATGACACTGTAATTTAGTGCACAGACACCTGCAGGCATTTTAGACTGGAGGTAAGAAGTGACCTGAAAAGGTCAGAAACATGGCTTGTGCGTGGCTGGAAAGTTCGACCGATTTCGTCTTTGTTGACAGAATGCACTTTGAAGCAGGATCTGAACTGTACTTTCAACACAAAAGGGGAAAAGTTTCGGACTTACACCAAAGTTTAGACAGACAGTATCGGTCTTGGAAAAGGAATGAGCACTCCGTCGCTAAGAGTATGACGTCACAAAACCTGGTGCTGTTTAGATGAAAACATGGGCAAGTCCCGAATTCTCCCCCTTCAAAATCATAGCTAAAATAATACTACAGACAGTTATCTTTTTATCTCGTTATAGGTGTGTTTATGAAAATTTAAAATAACTTTTTCGAACTGCATTTTTGTGTCGTTTAATGGAGCTTGTGCATTTGTGATCTTCTTGTTCGTCTTTCATAATCAAAAAGGACCGTCATCTCGTCCTCTTACCACCAGGCAACCAAGGTTGGCGGTAGGTCTGGAGCAGTCTGACCAGATTTAGATTAAGAGTCAAATTTGACTCCAAAACACACCCTGACCACTACTGACTTACTCCCAACTACCAGCCAACCCATTCCAGACCTCCCGTTCACAGTCTAATGTTTTAAAATGTCAAAATATTCGGCTGGTGCAGTCGACCACCAGCCAACCGCGCCGAACACCAGCCAACCACAGTCGACCTAGCTCCCGAAGCACTCCCAACCATGGTTGGGGGAATGTCGGGAGGCCATGTTCGGCTAAGTGTAACTTTAGACCGACTGCTTACTTATTTATCCTCTACAGCTAAATCCCTAATGTAAGCTGAATTCAGCATCGTAACAAAGAAAATTCCCACCAGTCAATTTTCTTCTGTCAATAGTGTCAATCTACTTACCCAAGCCTGTTTCAGTGAGCATAACCTAGTTTAGAGAAAGGGGCTGCGTAGATAAACAGCACTGTATTAATTGTAACGTTACGGTCTGTGTACAAAAACTGCTGTTCTGTTGATGGGTACAATTACAAAGTGATGACGGCATTTTTAAACAACTGGTGTCACGGCCGTGACCAACAACAAGGAAACACATTCCTGACTGCGCCAGAAAGTGGTGAAAGCAAACAGAGAGCTCAACGTTACAACATTTAATGCTATTGCCCACCAAGCATGATGTCTACACGACTAGTCAGACAAATTTGACACGCATGCCGATAAGCATTTATTTTGCTGAAACAAGGCCACCGCAGGTAAATACTATGGGTCACAACCTGCGACTCCGAATTTAAGGCGAAAGGGCGAAAAAAACAAGATGGGTGAAAAAAAACAAGATAGCTAATTTAAAAAAAAATAAACTCATAAACATTGTCACAAGAATTGAAGTAACAAAATATGGTATCATAGCCAACAAGTTTTTCATTCCTGTATTCAAGAAGTGCGCAAATGACACTGGTGTGGCAGACATTCCTAGAAATGTCCTGGTATTCCTAACCAAAATTGGCAACTACACTCTTGGCTTATCAAATTAGTGCCACTTGTCCAATTCTACAGCTACAATTTATGGGTACCTCACTAGTATAACTTCTACAAGTACAGTCAAGGCTACCACACGACATATTTTCCCATTTTGTTAGTTTCTCGTCATGTTGACTATCACAAGAGGGGATTTTTGTCTGTTCAAAATCAGGCAAAAATTATTGAGCGCGCTGATGTCATCCATAAATTTACATGTTGTGGCCCAAGTATCATATATCTGGTCTTGAATGCTTAATGAGGACCGATAAACTCTCTCCACATATACGAGCAAACTAAGAGTTTGACGGTGGGCCCACTAAGCATCGTACGTTGTTTCTCATCAAGTTGACGTTCACCTTTCAACCCCCTTTATTTTTCATCAAAATGTCTTTGAAAGTCATAGAATTTGTAAGTCCACAAGCCATGAATTTCAAATGAAAGACGCTTATTTTTCCCAAGAACCATATTACGTCTTAACCCCCCCCCCCCCCCAGCAAACTTGTACAAAATGTCTCATTGAAATATCTTTGCACGTTGTATTTGAATACGACTACAGTGTATAGTCTGAATTATTCAGACAGGAATTTTCTAATACTGTGATTAAATAGATCGCCTGGTATCAAAATGAGACGAGCCACCATCTGAGTTCCACAGCTCAACTGTTGTTTTACCTATTTTTTTAAATATATCTCTTGCTGGTCAGATTTTCCTCAGCAAGGTCCAGTTTTCCACTAGGGAGGACAGAGGAATGTTTATTTTGAATATCATTCGTGGGGATAAAGATTTGAGGTTTGAAATGTAGGAAAATCTGTTTTGAAGTGATTATTTTTGCACGGCATCACGATGCGTTGCATTGAAAAGTCCATTTGGTGGTCTTTCGTCAACAATGATACGTTGGTTTTTGTTCCTGATCCTTTTAGATTGTTAACAAGCCATGTATGGTATTCCTATATCATGTTTCAAAGTTTCTTATTGTTCCTTATTTCAAGGTCACCAGTTTTGTCAAAGGCAGAGCTAGTGCCGCTGAAACCAGTTCCTCTTTTTACAGAACTATCAACAGAAAAACATCAGATATTTTTACTTCTTTTCCTGTTAAAACTTGGCGGAAAACATCAAATATTTCCGTCAAAAATGAAATCAAATTGCTTACAGCATATAGATTAGAAATTAACATATCCATAAGAACTGGTACAGAAGATAACATGTATATCATTTGCACTATTTTCGACTGTTTTAGAAATTGAATTATTCTTCGCACTTCAAATATTCGGCGAAAACTTTAAGAGGAAAAAAGAGGAACTACGTAACTGATCATTAAAAAGTATTAGTTTTTACTGATCTCCAAATGTCTTTCTGACTCAATTCTGAGTCGAAAACAAGTAGGAAATCTTCCATCACAACGTTTTAAAGTAGAAACTGTTTTTAAAATGAGCCAGCCAGTAGGTTTTACACTACCTAACCTGAGGCTATCATTTGAAAACAACACATACATACCAAAGGGTTTATGACTTGCTGGTACAGATATCACTTTCAAAGCATATAAGTCACACTTGCACCTTACATCTAATGATATACAAGGAACAATAATCCATATCACCATTTGTATGTTGTGTTAAATCGAGCAAATTATGCTAGCTAGCCACTCTGTGCGATTTTTCTTTGAAATTTATTTCCGGGTGAGTTTACAGGGTATTTACTACGTGTAAACTAAACCGGTCTTACCTTGAAAGAGACTTAGAAGGCACAGTAGTTTCACTCCTAGCAAATACGTGCTGCTCTGGTTCTTCATTGTCTTCAGAACCCTCGAAAAACGAAGAAAGTCACCAAGACGTTATGTAGCTCTTGACACGTCCCGCAGCAAACATAACCTTAACTTGCAACATAGCCCGCGGCCGGGAAAACCCGCAGTCTTTTGGGCACGTGATGACTTCTTACACCGACCAATAAGACAGAGAAGATCGGTGTCGGGTGACAATAACAACCTGCGTGTTTACGTAAAGAACAAAGCCCATAGCCACTGGCCAGACTCCAAGCAGATATGGGGAGGGAAGGTAACTGAAGGTAGTCCCGTAGCATTTTTGAGGTGTGTTAACGTAGCGACCAAAACCACCACTGGCTCGAGTCTCCAAACAGATATGGGGAGGGAAGGAAAAGGCAGTCCCGTTGCATTTTTCGGCTTGTTTACGTAGAGAACAAAAGCTATAGCCACTGGACCGAGTCTCCAAGCAGATATGGGAGGGAATGTAAAGGTGGTCCCGTAGCATTTTTGAGGCGTGTTTACGTACAGAACAAAAGCCATAGCCCCTGGCCCGAGCTAGTCTGCAAGCAGATATGGGAGGGAAGGTAACCGAAGGTAGTCCCGTAGCATTTTTGAGGCGTGTTAACGTAGCGACCAAAACCACCACTGGCCCGAGTCTCCAAGCAGATATGGGGAGGGAAGGTAAAGGTAGTCCCGTAGCATTTTGAGGCGTGTTTACGAAGAAAACAAAGGCTATAGCCCCTGGCCCAAGTCTCCAAGCAGATATGGGGGGGGAGGTAAAAGTAGTCACGTAGTATTGAGCATGTCCATTGAGCAAACAACTATTTACGTCCTCATTATCACAGGTAGGTCACTTCCTCAAATACGTAGACATAGACTCGAAATCTATACAGTCTAGGGCTGGGTTATAGAGGGAACAGGAAAATCAGAAAACGTTCGGTCTTCCCTCTAAAGTTGCATCGAGTGGTCAGGCTAGCTTGCGCGAGACCCAAAGGTCACGAGTTCTATTCCTGGGCTTCCTAGCTAGACGTTGTCCTTAAGAGAGGCACTTAACACGACTTCCCGATCTCCACGATCTCCCGAAAACCAATGCACGTCACTTTCTCCTTACCTCTTCAACTTAGTTAAGTCTAGATGTGTCCAACGCTAAGCCCTGCATTGAGCAATACCGGTAAAAAAAACCGTTCCCGTCATGCATTGCTCCCAGTGACGAATGCCCTACTTTTACTCCACTCAAAACCCACCGAACCGCTTCATACACATTGGTCTTTGTTTACATGTGTGATTTCTGCACAGGGTTACGGACATGCGATACACGGCTGTGATCGTTCAATGCCAATAGATATTTACATGTACCAAACTTATTCTACAAACCCGTTAACACAATTGCAAGTTCCTCAAAGAACTTAACAGTATGTGTGTTAGGTCTGCGTTGTCAAATTGATATTTTGTGTCTTTGCGGCCGGTGTCACAGGGATCTCGCACCCCCCGTGAATTTGAACCCCCCGGTTCGAAATCACTAGTGAATTTGCACCCCCCGGTGCGAAATCCCTAGCGATTTCGCACCCCTCTAGTGATCTCGCGCCCCCAGGGTGTAGTATGTGTTCTGTTACGGCATTCATAATTCCCAGTGGCTATCTTTTTAACAAATTGATTGGTAACTATAACTGACATTTCAAATGCTCTGTTGACTGAAGTGGTAACGAAGTGGGTTGTGCAATGACTATCTGGGAGTCATGGTTCTTGTGTTCAAATCCTGGTGGCGACATTTTTTTATCCCATAGTTTTTAACATTAAATAACTAATAATTCTTACTCAGAAATGTCATAAGATTTCGATTAAGGCTTCGATAAATTTGTTCTAACCCTATTTAACATCCGTCATCCATTCAATATGTGCTATAATTTCGTATGATAAAATGTTATTCAAGTCTCTAAAATAATTCAAAAAATCAATTATGAACATTGAAGTAAAACTATGAACTAATCGTACATTCCTCATGGCACAAAGGAAGAATATTACAACGAATCATCGTGCACAGAGAGTCACCATCATCGCGCTGTGCTGAAATACTAGTAGCGTTACATTAGTCCAGGGCATGGGTTCCCGGAGTCTTAGATGTCTGTTCTGTCAGACACAGAAACTTGTAATACTCTCGATTACCACGTTAAACTATGGCTTTATTATATCAAAATGCAGTTTTGAATATAATTGCTGCACAGACGGGAAACCTTTAGAAATATTTGGGGGGTTCAAAATCCCTAGGGGGGTTCGAGGAGGGGGTGCGAGATCCCTAGCTGGGGGGTGCAAGATCGCTAGGGATTTTGCACCGGGGGGTGCGAGATCCCTAGTGATTTCGCACCGGGGGGTTCAAAATCAGGGGGGTGCGAAATCCCTGTGACACCGGCGTTCGCCATACAGCTTTCCAGTTTGGATCAAGTCAGGCGGCGACCTTTTGACTATTGCGTCACACGGAAGTGATCTTCGGCGTAGATGACACACCTGGTAATTTTCCATAGAGGAAGTAAGTACTGTACATGTAGCGACGTTTTTGTCAAAGAGAAGTGGGAAGACGTTCAATAAACATGTTGTATCTTCGATGTCTTCTTGTACTGGGTGAGTGTATGTATGGCTGACCTATATATTACATGGGGCGTTACGTTTTTGTCATCATAATCTTGTACTTTGCGGCAGCGCGGTCTAGGCTGTGTTTGTTTTACGCCCTGGTTACACATAGTCGAACATGCCGCCACAACCTTCCCCAAACCATGGTTGGGAGTGATTCGGGGTCTAGAACGGCTGTGGTCGGCTGGTGTTCGGGGCGTTTGGCTGGTGTTCGGCTGAGGCCAGCCGAATGTTTTGAAATCTACAAAACATTTGGTTGTGGACGGGGGTTATGGAATGGGTTGGCTGGTGGTTGGGAGTAAGTTAGCAATGGTCAGGGGGTTTGGGAGTAAAATTTGTCTCTTAATCTGAAACGTGTCACGCCACACTGCTCCCAACCGACAGGTGTCACAGCGATTTCGCACCCTTCTGATTTTCAACCCGCCGGTTCGAAATCACTAGGGATCTCGCACCCCCGGTACGAAATCGCTTGCGATCTTGCACCCCCCAGCTAGTGATCTCGCACCCCCTCCTCGAACCCCCCCTAGGGATTTTGAACTCCCCAAAATATTTCTAAAGGTGCTCTGTCTGTGCAGCAATTACACGTATATATAAAACTGCATTTTAATACAATAAAGCCATAGTTTAACGTTTTAATCGAGAGTATTACAAGTTGCTGTGTCTGACAGAACAAATATCTAAGACTCCGGGAACCCATGGCCTGGACTAATGTAACGCTACTAGTATTTCAGCACAGCGCGATGATGATGACTCTCTGTGCACGATGATTCGTTGTAATATTCTTCCTTGGTGCCATGAGGAATGTACGATTAGTTCATAGTTTTATTTCAGTGTTCAAAATTGATTTTTTAAATTATTCTAGAGACTTGAATTACATTTTATCATACAAAATTATATCACATATTGATCGGATGCGAGTGTTAAGAGCAGCTGTCTGTAAAAACCAAGCAAAATGAGGAAAAAGTGGCCAAGTTCAAAAAATGAAATTTTCTTAGATTTTGTGTGGTGGTAGGGTCTTGGCCCAAACCTACAAAAATGGGAAAGTTTTGGGTAGGGGGTTATCAGTTGCCATGGCAACGGCCATTTTTCAAAATGGTGGATGTTCGCCTTGTGAAGGCCTCTCTCTCGCTCAAAATGGACCATCTTTGGCCTACTGTAACTTCCACAAATGAGCAGAAATGTTGCTGTCTCTTACATATTATATTATCCATATCTTAACAAAACAAATGATGTTAAGTGTTGCTCGAAATGTTTTGGCAGTGAGATGCAACAAACGTTTAAAGATGACCTGTTTTGTAAAATTTCAAAATTGACAAAACGCCATTTTTTGGACGTTTTTAGCAAGCAATACCTCCTTTAAAGGCACTTCAAATTTGTTAATTTCTGGCACAACTCTAGTTTAGACCTTTATAAATATTATATTAAAAAAGAAGTTTGGGTTCTCAATGGGGCGGGCCACAGTAACCCAGAGACTAAGCCATTGTTTCCATTGTAGCAGAATTTCAACTACAGAATTGAAGGTGAAATAAACATGTGCAACTTGGTGATTGAGATAAGAATGACTTTTCTTAACTTTTTTATGCTGCAAGAAACCTGCCTGGCACTTAGAAAAAATATTTTGTAACAGTTGACTGTTGGTTGCCATGGCAACGGTCATCTTTGTTGTTAATGATGGATTTCACATGGTTGTAATAGGAAAACATCACTACCAGCTGATTGCACTGGAGATATGGATATAACTTTTATATTTACATATAGCATGGTTTTCAACGTTTCATAGACCAAAAGTTCAAGATCAAGCATTAAGATTAAGAGGGGGTACTAGGGGGTTATCAGAACTAATGAAATCAGAATTTTCATCTTGCTAAATTTTTGTCATTTTTAAGGAGCTTTTTCTTCAATTATGGGCAAAGTTGATGAATGCATGGCACAAAAAAAGTATTTTGTTACAGTTGACTGTTGGTTGCCATGGCAACGGCCATATTTGTTCTTAATGGTGGATGTTCATATTGTTGTAGGAGGAAAACATCCATAGCTTTGCTATATATGTAAAGAAAATGAAATCTGACGTTTTTTCATGTAACAAAGAAACCTACCCATCACTTAGGAAGGTAGGTTTCTTCAGGACCGACAGCTGGTTACCATGGTAACAGTCTTTCAAAGGTTCAATTGGCAAGTTGGAAATTGAGATGATAAGATGATTTTTGTCATCCTTTATGCTGCAAGGAACCTACCTGACACTTCTATCTTTTTTATAACAGTTGATTGCTGGTTGCCTTGGCAACGGCCATTCTTTCATTGTCTCTCTTAATTGGTTTTCCAAAATGAATCACATGAATACATGGGTCACAACAAAAGCCAAATAAAAACCGGGACAATGTGCACATGTGCAGCACACAATACATACACTTACTCCCTTAATACTCTTATAAAAATCAAATGTAATTTGCCTCCAAACAATATTGCTTAAGTATATGATTACATATTATTATTTCCTTATATCTATATCATTATAAAAATGTGAAACGGCCATACTTAATGACGGATATTCACAAGGTAGATGTCATATAGTTATGCGCACAGTAAAGTATTTGATCTTCTGCAACTCCTACTGACAAAAAAGGGGAGTAGTAGGACGCTATGCATCTGATATGATACATCCAGATGCGGAGAAAGTTATTTTTAAGATTGTTTATACAATTTGAAAATTATAATGGGTAGACCATCATAAAATTGAAGATGATGTAGTACTTTTAACCAATAGCTCACTAAAACAAAGTTAATGAACTGAGTTTAAGAGGGGCCTTGTATTCTTATCAGGGACTATACTTCAATTTGACTATTTATGCTAATAAAGTTAAGATTTCTTTGTATAGAATTATTCTTTATTCATTGCATACTTTTTTTCTAAATTCTGTCACAATGAATTCGAGGGACACGGCCTTGCGAAACAAAAACAAAATGTATATCCGAAATCCGAGTACCTCAGTGATGGGTGCCTTCAGAATGTTTTACGTGTATTATATCAACAATATACAGTTTTTTGCTATCTTAGAAACTAAAAGGAACTGATTTAAGAAAAGCCTACAATTCTATTTCAGCTATATGTTGACCTGCAGTAACAAGTTGTAGGTCAAAATTAGCACAGATACAGAAAGTATTCACTTACGGAGAATTCACAAAACTATCCAAATATTAAACTAAAATGTGTCTACAATATTCTCCAGTGGATGTACGTAGGAGGTCAATCTTAACATAAGAAGTGGTAAACAGAAGTGTTCCGCAATGCGCCTTAGTTATTTTATCTTTATCAATGTTTTCACCTATACGGTATCATATACCCCTGGTATGTAGAGTCCTGATAACCCAAATGCGTGCCGACCCTTTGTCTTTATGTACCACATAGTGAATACACAAAATGATTGAGGAAGTAACTTTAAGTTAGTGATTGATGTCTTAGAGAACAATAGAATGTGTAAAACAGCTTTAGTCCATTTCAAGTGTCCATATAAACCCCATGTAGTGCCCTAATTAACATTTTTAATTATTGTAAGCATTTCATGGCATCTATCCGTGGTTTTCACACATCGACACAAAGATGGCCATAGCTCACACCGTAGTGAGACGTGATTACCTCACTTATTTCGTATCAGTCCCAAAACACAAAAAATACACATAAAAACCCTTAAGTCACGGCTCCAATTATGCGTGTCCCAATAAAACAACGTTAGTTGTTGCCTCAATAGATGTTCCTCTCTCCAACAATGGTAAAACCATTCATCAACATTGCCAATGATGGAAGCCCCTTAAAAATGATTAAGATTTAGCAAGATGAAAATTCTGATTTCAATGGTTTTGATAACCCCCTAGTATACCCTCTTAATCTTAATGCTTGATCTTGAACTTTTGGTCTATGAAACTTTGAAAACCATGCTATATGGAAATATAAAAGTTATGTCCATATATCCAGTGCAATCAGCAGGTACGAATGTTTTCCTAATACAACCATGTGAAAATCCATCATTAACAACAAAGATGACCGTTGCCATGGCAACCAACAGTCAACTGTTACAAAATACTTTTCTAAGTGCCAGGCAGGTTTCTTGCAGCATAAAAAAAGTTAAAGAAAAGTGATTCTTATCTCAATTGCACATGTTTATTTCACCTTCAATTCTGTAGTTGAAATTCTGCTAAAATGGAAACAATGGCTTAGTCTCTGGGTTACTGTGGCCCGCCCCATTGAGAACCCAGACTTCTTTTTTAATATGATATTTATAAAAGTCTAAACTAGAGTTGTGCCAACAATCAACAAATTTGATGTGCCTTTAAAGGAGGTATTGCTTGCCAAAACGTCCAAAAAATGGCGTTTTGTCAATTTTGAAATTTTACAAAAACGGGTCATCTTTAAACGCTTGTTGCATCTCACTGCCAAAACAATTCGAGCAACACTTTACATCATTTGTTTTGTTAAGATATGGATAATATAATATGCTAGAGGCAGCAACATTTCTGTTCATTTGTGGGAGTTACAGTTGACCAAAGATGGTCTATTTTTAGCGAGAGAGATGCCTTCACAAGGCGAAAATCCGCCATTTTGAAAAATGGCCGTTGCCATGGCAACTGGTAACCCCCGACCCAAAACTTTCCCATTTTTGTAGGTTTGGACCAAGACCCTACCACCACACAAAATCTAAGAAAATTTCATTTTTTGACTTTGGCCACCTTATGCTTGGTTTTTACAGACAGCTGCTCTTAAATAGGGTTAGAAGAAAATTATTGAAGCCTGGTCACGTCGGAAAAATGAACTTATAACCAAAACCACGCATGAAGTAACGTTCATTTACATTATTCACATTCAATTTGTTAAAAAGATAGCACCTGATAGTAGCCACTGTGAATTATGAATGCCGTAACAGAACGCATACTATAGTATGGGGCTAACAAATTTATTTTTTTTTGGGGGGGGGCGAGATCGCTACCTGGGGATGCGAAATAACTAGAGGGGTGCGAAATCGCTAGCAATTGCGCACCGGGGGGTGCAAATTCACTAGTGATTTCGAACCGTGGGTTCAAATTCACGGGGGGTGCGAGATCCCTGTGACACCGGCAGCCTTGGCCGAGAGCGGAGAGCCTTTGGAGGCCGTAGGGGAAGTGGGTTGTTTTCGACTGTGTCTAGGGCACGGTACTGGAAGGGTACGTCCCTCTCCTTCTACCAACTTTTGCCTATCCAATCCAATTTAGGTGCGTATTTCTATACCTGAGTACTAGTGGTCTGAGGGCATTCGTGTTAAGTGCCTTTCCCAAGGATATAGCGTCTGGCTAGGAAAGTCAGGAATCGAACTCGACCTCTGGGACCATAGAAAGCCCGATAAAAACGCCTAAAACACATCCAAAACCAGCCGGGCCCATTCCTCTGCTTAGATAGTAGCTCTACTCAAACACAGGACCTCTCTTTATGCGTTCTCCAATTATTCTTATTTTATTCAGTATCTTTGATTTCTCCCAACAGCCGGACTGACGACCTCTGTCCTTGGCCAGACCAAAAGCCCCGATGAAACGTACAACAGCACTTCCTCGTTGAAAGGTACGGCATGGCACTCATTTCCTAAAAATAGATACGCACCTTTTATGATTAATGAATGAAGACCATTATTGTACATTCGTGCCCCGAGGGGCTAGTTACGGGTCGTCTAAAATGAACCTTACTAACATGTTTGTGACATAGACAGTTGGATATACACAATGCATAGTTTAAACATACATAATGCACAAGTGATAAACTAATTAAGCTAATCCAGTAGAGTCAACTTCTTCTCGCTTCTTTGTAAATTATGAACAGAATGTTATCATTATCACAATAGCGAATTTATCAATTTTTTAAACATTATACTGTACACTAGTGAGCGTACTCTTTGTAATTGACAAAGTTCTGCTGATAATACAATGGGGCTACAAGGTGTATATGAAATTCAACAAAGTTCTTAAAATTTTTAAGGAAAGCAAGTGTCATGTGGACGGTTATATATTGCAACTCTTAGTGGGAAAATGGTCTATAGAGATTGAGTAGGCTTTAGTTTGTATAATTAAGTAAGTAAAACACGATACAATTGTGTATATAATAGTTTTATTTCTCCGTAGACATTTAAAGTCATGAAAATCAATATCATTTTTAAGGTCCTGTGCGTTGGCATTAGAAATGTATAAATATTTCAATACTGGAAGGAATGTGTACTCTTTCCTTTTAAATGTTGATTACAATTAATATTTGCGATAGTGAAACCTATTTTGCTTTCGTTGCCGTCCATGGTTCCGCCATGTTGGATTTTGACGTAACTCCGGCGCCATTTTGTTTTGTATCAAATTTTTAGCAGCGGCAGTTGAGGAAGTCTACCTGTTCTCCATCAATGCATGGTCCTTCTACAAAGTCAGCTCACAAGGACAGATGACGGCCGAAAACATAAACAGAACGTGCCAAGCTGCCGGGTATGTCATGCCTTGCCCCGGTCTTGGTATCTGCCAAAACTCGGCATGCGTAGCGACAAGCCTTGACGATTGCCTGAACCCGATGTTGGAGGTTTCAACCATGATCTGTGGTACGACTCCTGACAAGTGTCCACATTTGTACGGCGTGTACGCCTATGCCGGCAGCCCCTGGCCGGGGAACTCTTGCGGTGCTGAACCGGGACAGTGGTGCACAAAGGGAATTGACTACTACACCAAGCATGCCTTCTGTGCAAAAGGTATGTATTATTGTACCATATATAACGACAACACTAATCGCCCTTTAGGTCAATAGAATTAGACAAGAAACGTACGAAAATCTCGAACATAACACTTTTATATACAAAGTACGTAGTTATGTTATGCTTCCAAGTATTACACTAAGAGAGAAGAAACTATTAGGTGATCAACATTAGTTTAACAATAGTCCAGAGTTTTGATGGTTTTAATGTTTAACGTTCGAATGTAGCATCTTATTATTTCATGTTCTACATTTTGCATCCTCTAGACCACATGTAGTCATCTGTGCATTTAGCCCATCTGGGCAGGAATATGCAATAAATATTTAAGTCCGTCCGGTCATCCACTCAGTTCGGTCAAAACGTTAGCAATGATACTATATAGTTTTTATTCGAAAAGATACATTGTAAGTGATACCCAAAGGCTGTAATGCGTAATTGTGTTACTAAGATACTACTGCAACAAAATCAATACCACAACTTGTATATTTGTACATCTACTGACATAATTCCGCCAGAAAACATAATTCCGCCGCCCTAAAAAGATACGTCCAAACAGATGTCCAACCCAACGTCCCCTTTATAATGTACTCCTGTATATATCTAAACTGTGCATGCGTACCTGTGGGGTACTGCACTATAGATCTCTTAAACCTGCTGTTTTACAAAGTGGCGATTTTATGTAACCGGGTGGATTAATGTTAATGGAGGTTACACGCTAAAAGACCGTTTTAATATTTCTCCATGTTCACAGAAAATGATAACCGAGAAGAGGACGGCTTCATCATTGTGGCGGATCTAGGATTACGAGCAATATTCCAGATTAATCTTACTACCGGTTCTGAGGTTGAACTTCCGCTGGGCAGCATGACTGCTCCGGTTGCTTTAAATTACGACCCTGCCAACGACGACGTCTATTGGACTGACATCACAGAGAAAAAGATCAAACGAGGCTCACGAAATGGCGACAATGTGGAAGTACTTGTTGAAGGCAACATCGTAGGTAAGTGGTTGGCATTTTTTCGGTCACTGTCGTCAGTACGAAAAACATGGTACTCAGAGATTCATTCCAGGCACCGCCATGGACCGCCTGATCTACTGATAAATGGTTTATTGGAGCTGTTCAAGCTTGGAATTGACATATAGTTAATGCTACGTGTCATTTTCTATTTCAATTTGCCTTTAAGACCAGACTTTTGGTGAAAAAAATACGTGCGTTGTCCTGTGGTTAGCGATCTTGCCTCTGGAACTAGAAGCCCTGGGTTCGATCCCGGCTGTGTCGCTCACCCGACATGCGCGCTACCGGAAAAGGTCACAGTCCTTAGGACGGAACGTTAAGCCGTGGTACACTGTTCATTGTGCTTATCGAAAAGAGCTAAGGGAATTTCCCAGGTACAATGAACCTGTAAATACTATGCATAACGTCTGTCTTCTCTGTCACGACCAGTGGAAGGTTAGCTCATCTGTTCATTAAGTTCATTTGAGCTAAACTGGTTCGAGATCAATTTCCTTTCCTTTCCTACGTCTCAGACTCTTAAATGTAGAAATAAGCAAGCCTTTTGAAACGATTCAAAATCAAAGATCTTTATCTTTATAAAAAAAAAATGCAACAATACAATACACAATGGAACGCCAGGCAGACAAGCTGAAGTTGCGGACCACTCAACATTCCAATTACACTGAATACAACAATAAGACACATGTATTGTATTTTTACATCATGTTGAAGCATTTAACGCTGTTCGCTTTAATTTCAACGTACACTAAAAATAGATACAATTCAGTTTTTGGTAAACAATGATTGCACTCGTTCTTCCCAGATGGACTTGCCCTGGACCTGACTGCCGGGAACATGTTCTGGACAGAAAGAGAAACTGACGTCATTTCCGTCGCCCGTCTCGATGGACGTCATCAGAAAGTTTTGTTTTCCACAGACTTGTATGAACCTCGAGCGATTGTACTAGACCCTGCAAATGGGTGAGTGATATAAGATGCCTACCTGCCTAGTACCTAAATAGTAAGCGCCTAGGCCAGAGTCTGGCCCCTTGCTTCTCTACGTTAGGATTCTTCTTCTTCTTCTTAATGCCCTCAGTCAATTTGCTGACTATTATGGCATATGATGTTTCGAGAGCGCAGCTGGCATTATGTGACTGGTTGTGTTTCGATCCCCCCTTAACATCCATTTTTGTATCTATCAAGTAACGTCGACAAGTCCATAATCCAAAACTCAAAGTACCGATTTCGTGCCATGGTCAGTCAAACTGGTCAATCAACATAGTCAATCAGCATAAAGAGCTATCAGCGGGTGGCAGAGGCACATGACACGAAGGTGTCAAGTGTGTCTGCCTCTACCAACCCACTGGGAAGACCGTTCCAGTCCCTGATTGTTTTGGGAAGGTAGGATCCTGATCTGTATTCTTCGATATGGGATATGGGATATAAGATATAAGATCTTCTTTTCATTCATTCTTGAAGTAGTCTCGGTGTTTGTTTTTTTTTGGTTAATTTTGGTAACCTTCCTTCGTAAGTAGGAGGGGTTGACGTCGATCCGAAGTTTCTTTTGCTCTACTTGTGTTCTTGGAAATGTTTCGCAGCGAATACGCTTGACAACTTTGATCAATTCAGTCATGTTAGTAATCTGACTCGGCGAAGGGCTGTCTGTCGGTAAATGTAATCAGTTTGCTTTTATTTCCTATCTTTCCTGCGCTGTGATTGGCTAATCAATGTACCCAACCTATATAAGGCCCAAACTGACTGATCACTACGCAGGAGCGACAGACTCATCCGCATAGCCTGGTGACCCGGCGATAGGTACGATAGGGATAAAGGAAATAGCCGGTGGGGAGGGGTGACGGGAATAATGATACGGAGCAAGACGAGGGTCGGTGTATACACTAAGACATTCCCGCCCAGCCGCCCTTTTTTTTGTCAGAAGCAGGGGAAATAGGCATGAATCATATCGCCGCTCGACTCCAGGAACTACTCCATAGCTTCATATGGATGAGTCAATCACTGCGCGGAAAGAATAGGTTACTATTTCCACTACGCTTATATTCCAACAACACGTATCAACCACAACATGATTGATTATTATACACGTCAATTCAGTCATCATGTGCTAGTCAAAATTTTCTTGAAGTACGTGAATGCCATTGTATCCTTTGTGAACATCATGTAGCCGTATGTTCTGGACAGACTGGGGTGTCGGCAATCAGAAGATAGAGAGGGCATCAATGGACGGGACTAACCGGATAACAATCGTCAATACAGCGCTTGGTGGTCCAAATGGGCTTACAATCGACTTCAATGGTAATTTTGATTTTTCTATCATTTCCTTTCCATTTGAGAAATTATGCCGCTTCTTTGACGTAGTTTTATTTTATTTCTTTCACTTGATATGAATTCAACCCTTGTCCTGATTCTTGTTGGAAGTCCGCAACTGATAACACAATGTATAATGCTTCCTCATTACCTCCATGAAAAATTAAGGAGTTTGGCCTCTGTGCGTGTGTGTGTGTGTGTGTGTGTGTGTGTGTGTGTGTGTGTGTGTAAATCAAAAACTTCTGGATGGATTGTTATGGTATGTGGTGTGTGAGTAGATCTAGGAAAGACGAAGGTCGATTTTTTACCCCCTGATGTTTGAACTTGGTACTGCAGCAGAACGTCCGCTTTTTGTATCTTTTGTGCTGGATATGGTCTTGATCTGGTGGCAGATCAAGAGTAAGAAGTGGTACAGATTTGGGCCCCCTAGTAGCTTGCTCTGGAACTGCAGGGGCGTTTTTGTTAAAAACGTTATTTTCTGTTTCTCCCCAGAGAACCGTCTATACTGGTGTGACTGTTGCACACACACGATCGAGAGCACCGATTTCCTCGGCAGAGACCGTCGGCTTATTGTCCGTTATCCACCATTACATTTCTTTGGAGTCGCATTGGATGATGGTCACATCTATGCCACGACATGGAACGTCAAACGCATTGTATGGTAGGCAATGATTTATACATACATATTTAACATAAAGAACCAAAACTGTAACACAGGACTAAAAATTTCTTGGTGAGAAGTCTTCAGACAGCATCCGCTATCTTGCAGTGTTGTAGGGGAGGGACAGCCAAATAAGTTGCGCAGATGATTTTTTTTCTCCAAATTTCACAATGGCTGGGAGAGGCTAGATGACTGCAGTAAAATTATAGATTTATCGGAAATGATGGACTAGATTATAGATTTAGGTTCATTCAATTACATTGCTTCTCAGTCATAACCTGTCAATCATAATTTTCCATGTCCGTTTATTTTGAGCTTTATATTTTTGAATCTTGTGGCTTTCTTCTAGTATGTTATTGAAATGTACCTGGTATAAAAGTTGTAAAAGCAAGGACATTTCTATTGGAAAGTTGAAATTTCACATCAAAGTAGTAAAACAGGCTAGGCTCTGGTATGTTCTGAATAAGAGTTGAAAACAGAGAAACCACTGTGAAATTTATTTATTTATAAGTCATATGAATATTGGTACTTTGATGAAGGTTTGAAAAATCTTATCCAGTTGTTTGAGTAATTATTTTTGGCGAATATTGGTACTGCCCCACTGCTTCAACATGGGACCCAGGAACTGGGTATGGGCCTGCCCCTTACACGGTGGTCAAATTCATGCTCAGAAACTCCAATGTCCAGCAGAACTCGAACGCTGTTCCACGATGTTCGAAATGACGTATTTCGATCCGAACGCGCGTTCGATTTGGGGTCACCTGCGGTCATCGCATGTTTTTACTGTAAACCCGCTCGGTTGGGCCCCTTTCCCCGCATTAGGAGAGAAACGACTTTTTTTTCCAACTTTTACCTGTTTTCTGTAGAGTATATCTATGCTAGCACTTTGTTGCGGACATCTAACATGTAATAAAACTACTTACGCCATTTTTGCTGACCTTGAATATTTAGAAGGGTTGTTCAAGGGGCAATCAATAGACTTTATCTTTGGGGAACATGATCACACCCCTAGAGTATATCGGCCATATTGATATGATGAAGTTATATACTATATTAGGCACATTGTCGATAATCAACAAGAATGCGACACGCTTGCAGAATACTGAATCTGAATCGAAGTAATTTTTGTTCTGGTCGCGTTTTTGTTTGATAAAATGGTCATTTTGGTATAATAATTGTACCAAAATAATAAAAATTCTTGGTATAATAATTGCACCAAAATAATTTCATACAGGCGCAATGCATATTTCTTTAACGGATTATGCATAACCCTAACTTTTTTTATGTTTCTGAACTACATTGTACTAGGACCAAAAGGTCGGCTCCTCTTCGGTACGGCCTCATCGGTAGTACTCACAAGGGACTCAACGGCATCATTGTTCACAAGACAATGCAAAGTCCCAGTCTGCGATCAAATATTACCAACGGTAAGGATAGCTGCACGATTTCGTTAAAATGTAGTCAAGAATTCAGTCTTGTTAGCTTTGGTACGCTCCCAACGTCGCTCCCCGGCTGGACTCCAGGCTAAAGGAAATGTGAAAAAAATCAAGTCAATAAGTAGTTTCTTGTTCTTGTTAGTATGTAGAATACTAGCACCTAGTCTCCATGCAGACCCAACGGTTGCAAAGACCGTATCCAACTAGAAGAATGAGTTTTTATAGCAACTCGACGGTGCCTGACAACTTCCCTTGCTGACTGGAGCTTCTCTGGCTAGCTTGTACGATTTTAGCACCGTGGAGATTTGCTTGGAGATTTACTAGCACCGTGCACATCATTGAAGAGGTAGTCCCCTACAAGGAGCTGCGTTCTGCTATCATTTAGTTTTCAGTCACTGCAATGAAGAAGACTCCAAACGATTGGATTAAAAAAAAAAGTGCAATTCTATGCCCACAGCTTGTACAGTTATGAACGGTGGATGCCAGCATTTGTGTCTGCTCCGTCCCGGAGGGAGGACGTGCGGCTGTCAGAAGAACTGGACATTACAAGACGACGGCAATACATGTCAATATAAAGGTCAGTTGATGAAGGTTAGACTTTCAGGTAATAAGGTACATCAAATGACAGTTACTGACAAGCAATTGGATGGAATTTGGAAACAGTTAGGCGTTTCACATGATAGTATTTACGATCCCACCCTCAACAGGAAAGAAGGTCTACGCGTCGAACTATCATCCCCGCGAGTGAGCAGAATTACCTTCTGTACTCATACAACAGGAGCAAATTGACTTATAATTATTAGCATACAGTATCAGTAATTTTCACTACACGAAATGCCCTCGGGTCCTGACGTATACTGACGTGATCCGGAAGACTTTAAACCCAAACTCTGAAATGTTACTGACGAAAGACAATTTAGAGGATGGTTCTACAAGACAAACACTGCACGAAATGGCCTCGGATCATGACGTATCCGGGGTATCCTGACGTCATCCGGAACCTAAGATCCGGAAAAATTCGAACGGATCCAGGGCCCATTAGCCTGCCGAGAAATATACGGCCCCGGATCCGTTCGGATTCTTCCGGATCTTAGGTTCCGGATGACGTCAGGATACCCCGGATACGTCATGATCCGAGGCCATTTCGTGCAGTGTTTGTCTTGTAGAACCATCCTAAAATTGTCTTACGTCAGTAACATTTCAGAGTTTGGGTTTAAAGTCTTATTACTCTAGTTCTTCCCTTCAGTCACTGACGAAAGACAGCGGATGCTGTCTGAAATGTTGTCTGAGTAAATTTCATTTTCTGATTCTCAAGGTATGACAGCTTAGAACGAAAGTGAAACCTAAGAAAAAAAAACAGAGAAAGAAACAAAGTCAACTCCGATGCATGCGTGTATTATGAAATAATTTCTAGTGTTACAAAAGCTGCGATGTTGCTTGGAGGTATTTGAGTCTGGGCGAAAGGTACCAAATAAACGTCCAAATAACGACTTATAGATTAAAAATCATATATATAGTTTATTATCATTTCAAGTCATCCAATTTAATGTTGATGTATTTCTATGAAATATGTTTAAACCGTAAAGAAAAGTGACATATTTTTATTCAATTCTGATCCTTGATATATACATTGTATAAGCTTTCCTTATAACTTATCTGTCTAGTGTAATCTAGATTTAGATTTTAGTCCCGTTGTCTCAATGTTGTTCATAACAGAAATGCTGACATGTCATAAAAGTACAATGATTTAGTACCATTTAACAGTTCTTGGTGTGATAGAAAAAAACATTAGAATATTGTACTTCCAGATAATGATGATACCATGACGACCTCCACTGCGTGGCAGCTACCGGTGGCGTTGTCGTTGGCAGCGATAGTTCTGGTTGCTGTATGTGCGGTTGGAATCTTTGTGTACTGGAAAAAGGGTCGGAAAAGGACCAAGCCCGGACCGGCTGTCAATTATGATCTTACAAATGTTACTTTCCATCCTGATATACTTGGTAAGTACTTCAAAAGACATTCATTTTATTCCATGTTTGCACTTTTAAACATCAACATCATCGCATCATCTCAATTAACATCAACAGTGAACTGATTATTTCAAAGACAATGGGATTTTGATATATATCATACACAAATTACGTATGACGTCTTCTAACGGTGAAGGTCGGTTTGAAGTATTAGCCGAATTCATCTTTGAAATTCGCCTGAAACATTTGCTTGAAATTTACTTAGTAAACATACAACGCCTTTACCAAAATTAGTGCCTGAAACTCTCCGGTATTTCTGGATGCCTATTGAATAGGGGCGTATAGCAAACAGGCGGCACAAAGGCGGCACAAAGGTTTAGTGTGATACGAAGGAAATGATGACATTAACAGTGCATATCTACTTACATTGCGTGTTTTACAGATCCTGAAAGATCAGCATCACCTGTAGTAGCACCTGATGCGACACCACATGGGGAACCTGATACGGCACCTAACAATTCTTCAGATGCCTCGCCAAATTCGGATGTAGCGAACCGTCCGCGTTTCGAGGAATACGAGCTAGACCGTAACATTCTCCATCTGAAGAGAGAAATAGGCAGAGGAGCGTTTGGGATAGCATTCCTGGCTCAGATGGACGGACGGCCTGGCGATGGGAAGGTGGTGGTCAAAACTGTCTATGGTAAGAATGGAAAGACGAAAACAATCAAAGGACGATGTAATGTGTTTAACGTTAATTTCTGTGTCATCTCTCTCTCTCTCTCTCTCTCTTTCTTTCTTTCTTTCTTTCTTTCTTTCTTTCTTTCTTTCTTTCTTTCTTTCTTTCTTTCTTTCTTTCTTTCTCTCTCTCTCTCTCTCTCTCTCTCTCTCTCTCTCTCTCTCTCTCTCTCTCTCTCTCTCTCTCTCTCTCTCTCTCTCTCTCTTCTCCTCCCTTGATTACTTTCTACTTCTTCCCCTCTCCTTTCCCCTGTTGTGGCCTTGTGTTGTCGTGACAGTAAGGGTGCTTGACCCAGAACCCATAGTCCCTGGTTTCGAATCTACTGACATTTCACCAATGGTGTGCCCCTAGCCCTGAGAAAGGCACTTCACACGTCTTTCCCCTCTCCACCCAGCTGTAGCAACGGGTACCTGGCTCTTTTGATAGGGAGGGGGGGGGGGGTTAAAAGGCGGTGGAAGGAGAGGGTTGGGCTCCGCCGTCTCAAACCATCCATTAGACACAGTGGCTAACAACCCACTGCCCCTACGGTCTCAAAAAGGCTATGAGACTACACATTTCTCCTATCTCTTTCAAACACAGAATATACTATGTACAATCACACACACACACACACACACACATAATGTGTTTTTATTCGTAGAGGACGGGGGTGGCAACTTCAGTCATACCAAAGACTTTATAAAAATGGTACATACTTATGAAAAAGTATGGAAGCTAAACACACTTCAATGTCAGAGGACTAGCCCCCTGCTGCAGTGATTGCACCACAGTGTGGCCCAGGGCTATGAAACGGGGTTGGGCACCGCCGTATACACCTTATGGTGTGGGAGGATTTTAAATTTTTAACTTAATTCGTAGAGGACGCAACAGAGGAAGAGAGGGTGACTTTTCTGCGGGAAATTAAGACAACAGCCAGGTTAGGAAAGCACGTCAACCTCCTCGGCCTCGTCGGGTGCTGCACCGACGGCCCCTCCCCTCTCATGGTTACAGAATACATGCCATACGGGGATCTGAAGGCATTTCTCTTGAACTGCAGACAGGTGAGGCAGACATTTTATAAGCAGACATACAAGTTCCTATGTGGTACCGTAAGTAGTCGCCAGGAGGCCCATATTTTATAAACAGACATACAGGGTCCGCTGCAGTAACGTAGAAAGCCGCAAGGAGGCCCATATTTTACAGACATACAAGGTCCACTGTAGTACCGTAGGAAGCCGCCAGGGGGTCCATATTTTACAAACAGCAATACAAGGGTCTCTGTAGTACCGTAGGAAGCTGCCAGGGGGCCAATTTTCAAATGTGATCAACGTCTTACCAACTTCTACCCACTTACCAAATATCATGATAATCCATTCAAAGCTTCTCGATTTATGCTGTTTAGATCAAACGCAAATGCATTCATTCAGAGCCACTGAACAAAACCTTCTGGCGAAGGTGAATGCAAACTCTTTCATCGCAGAAAAGTTGTGGGTTCATTTAGTAAACATGTACATACATCCACTATGATAATCGATGACAAGCACGAAGGTTCAATGAATAGAGTGCTGCACTGCACAGCAAGCGACAAACCTAAATATCTACATGATAAGATGTTTGTTTGTTTATTTGAACCTTTGTTTATTCATGATAAGCTCAAATCGGCACGCAGGCCGCTTTTCATTGAAGTCATGAGGGAAGAGGTAAAGGTCAGATAAAATATAACAGAGATACACAGTCATTTGAGTCCTAATAACTCTATCAACATACATCATTACATGTTTATGGTACAACAATATATAATTGATACAACATACAACATATAGTAGGGCGCGAGCTTGTTCATGGTCCGTGTCCGTTCGTTTTGTTCATGACCATATCACCGTGTTTTGTCCGTGTCCGTTCGTTTTGCTGATTACCATTCATTTTTGTTTTCTTTAACCATACTACCTCATTGTCTTTTTAGGATACACTAAAAACCCAGTATAAACAATTTATGAACAAGGCAAGTCAGATGCTAAATGTTTAAATGGTACTTTGGAACAACATTTAAAGTTCACATACGTAGCATTATCATTAACGCATAATGTCTCTAATTTGTATTTCAGCTGAAGCAGAGAATCATGGACCCAACATACAACTTCAAAATGTTGAATGTATATCAGGTGGCCAGACAGGTGGCAAATGGAATGGTAAATATATCACTATTAGAATCTGCCGTTTTAGTAATAAAAATCGTAAACCAGTTTTTACTTTCATTCTGTTCCATTGACTTAATGTTAAAGAAGAAGCCTTAGAACAAATTAATTGAAAGACAATGATACACGGTATAATGTATGGCAACAAGTAAACACATAGTAAAGAATACTATAAATAGTATAGAATAAAATTTCACATCTTAATTACTAAAAAAATAAGAGCTAGCATAAGTCTTTGATTTTTATAAATGAGGCACTTCAAAGTAAAATGGATAGACAGCCTTGATACTATTCACTCTATGTAGAAATTCAGGCAAATGAGGCATATTTCTGACGCCAATTTTTTTGGGGAAAATAACAGGTCTTTACTGCTGTTTATGCTCTCTTGTACGTAACTGACATTAACTTAAAATTAGCATGGTCTGTTACATAATGCTAGATTATTACCATAATTTTCAAGATATACTTTCTTTTCAAGATATCTCAACCCAATATATTGCTGATTTTTAAGTAGAATAACCTACTTACCAACGTTGTATTCTTCAAATCTTCAAGATCTTCATATCAGAAGCACGATATATCCATGGCGACCTGGCGGCAAGAAACGTACTTGTGGGGAACGATCTCGTCGTAAAAATTGCAGACTTTGGTCTGACCACTGACATCTACCAGAGGGGATACACGCGGCAGTCGGAAGAGCAGAGAATTCCTGTCAAGTGGATGGCTCCAGAAAGGCTTTTTCGCGAGGGCCGCTACACTAGCAAGAGTGATGTGTGAGTATAGTATATGTGAAAAATAGTCAAGACAAGGTTTTAGATGGTGTATATTTGAAATGCTGCAGAGTGTATTTTTAAATACACTCTGCAGCATTTCAAATATATCACCATCTAAAACCTTGTCTTGAATTTAAACCTTGTCTTGTATTTAAACCTTGTCTTGTATTTAAAAATACACTCTGCAGCATTTCAAATATATCACCATCTAAAACCTTGATTTGAATTTAAACCTTGTCTTGTATTTAAACCTTGTCTTGTATTTAAAAATACACTCTGCAGCATTTCAAATATATCACCATCTAAAACCTTGTATTGAATTTAAACCTTGTCTTGTATTTAAACCTTGTCTTGTATTTAAAAATACACTCTGCAGCATTTCAAATATATCACCATGTAAAATCAAAGATGACAGAACATGCACTAGACAGCATGTAGACCGCAACGCCTAACGGTTTCGTCAGATTCCTATAATTTTGTCCCCCAAACATATCTCACCTTAGCTCCTAGATGATATACATGAGTGATATGTAACATGTACCTCAAACTGGGAAAAGTTGTTCCCTGGGAACAACCATAACATAAACAACCATAACCATAAACCAAATTTGAATGTAGATACTCCCTGCTGTCCTCTGCCAAGACTTTGAAAACTGAATTGACCCCCAGACCACATAAACTAATTAAGAGCCATGGAGAGTCCAGCCATGAGAACAGCCAGAAAACAAAGGCCACACAGATATTTGCATACTCTACTATGTCTTAACCCAGCCATGTCACCCATGTGCACAGAATGCCAGTCAATGGTGGAATTAACCTAGACAGTTTACACTAGCCAAATTTATTGGGTGGTTTTATAGTGGAACCTCCCTGTAAAAGCACTTGAAGAATGATATTCAGTTATATGTTTAATTGATATGTATAATAGGAAGGTCCTTACAAATAATGAATAGATATTTAGACTTTAATTGAAAAATGCATTATTTGAAAAGTAAGCCACAGGGCAAACTTAAAACTGTCATTTTGCCCGTAGGTTGTCGTTTGGAGTTGTGCTGTTTGAGCTCGGCACGCTAGGGAATGTTCCTTACCCTGGGATTCCGGCTAACAAGCTCGTGTATGAGCTGAGGGAAGGGTACAGAGAGCCGCGCCCACCTGGCTATCCCATAAACCTGTGAGTATAGAAAAGAATCTGTACATTTTGAACAATGCTTACTTGTTTACTTGCCAGCTTGAAGGAAAGAAAGGAACAATACTGAACAATACTGTATGGAAAATAAAGATAAAGTGCATGTGTTCGCATCACATATTATCTTTATTCTATTCTAAATCGGCTGCTGGTAATCGGCTGTTGAAACAGTTGTTAGCTTTAGGTATGAGTAGAATCTACAAATACTAGTAGTTTCGGCGTCAACATTAAATGTCAATCTATATACATATGAAATTATTTCCTATGAAATTCCCTGTGAATAATCTATACATATCTAAATTCGACAGCAAAAGCAATTTTCTTACGTTTTGTTGTGAGTTTGCACTTTGTTGCCCATGTACGATGCGATGTCGCTAAACGTTATATCAATACGATTTCAGGAATGCGTCATACCATAACGTTTTTCACCTTTATCTTGAAATTTGATATACATTTGCACAATTTCTTTGACCAGAGTTTTGTAGTGAGGCCTGAATGCATTACACACTTCTTTCTGGTGTTTTCGAAACATTGCGTGATGATTGACGTACACGTATACTGTTGCATTGCTTGTGAGTTCATTTATTTATTTATAAAGTTTTTTTTGGAACGAATCTTGGAGATGCTTACCATATCAACATTTCAGATATAAACTGATGCTGAGTTGCTGGGAGTGGGACGAGGAGGATCGCCCTGATTTTCAACAGCTGTACCTAGCAATAGACAAGATGATTGCGACGGAATCTGACGTGGACTATCTGGTGATGGAAGACGGCGTCTCAGCTAAAGTCGACATCGCAGTGGAGGGACCACCAAAGGAACTTTCTTATGCAACACATGGTTAAGCCATGCAAAACATAACTCAAGAAACTCTAAATGGATTACAATGGTATTTGGTTTGCGGATAGGTCTTTCGGATAACAATGGTCACGGTTTATTTTGTGTCCCTGATGTGTTACCTCGGTGCTACAGCAGGATTTCCGGTCTTCGTATCTTTTGTCCTGGATCCGGACGTGCCATGGTCTTGTTTTAAAGACAATGGCAATGGATGACTCACACGAACATCTTTTAGAAAGATGTGACTCATTGTGATGTTTCGAGCTCCATTTATGACGATTCTTAGACTCAATAGCAAACCAAAAAGCGTAACGTCACACATTAATAAAAACTCGGCTTAAGTTACGATTGACAAATTCAATGATTGTCTTTCATTGTTGTAGGTAGTGTTAATTACGGAATGTATATGATGCCCGTTGGTGACGGTCTCCAAGCATTTGTGTAGAAGTTGTACAGTATGGGTGTTCCTTAATGTATCTTATGTAATTATGAGTATGAGGATCGCCCTAGTCTATAGTTCAATGTGTATTAATGCATGCTGTGTACATAGTTCATGGCTTGAATTTTATAATAACCATATGTCGTCAGTGCATTTTTTCTCCCATCGCCTTGGAGTTGGTTTTGTAAATGATGAGATCATAGTTAAATGACATCATAGTAAATAGTTCAATGTGTATTAATGCATGCTGTGTACATAGTTCATGGCTTGAATTTTATAATAACCATATGTCGTCAGTGCATTTTTTCTCCCATTGCCTTGGAGTTGGTTTTGTAAATGATGACATCATAGTTAAATGACATCATAGTAAATAGTAAGGATCACGTATTCTTCAGTCGTCTCCATCATTGACTCCGCCATATATGTTGATAAAGCTCAGGGTGATACTTACTATTAAAATCTGTCTTACCATTCATAAGGTGCACTTTTATATAAGGTATATTATATCCAATTGTACGTGTACATTCAATTGTACACATTTTAGCTAAGAGAGCTAAAAGGAATACAGTAGCATCTTGCAATAACCACTGGAACGTTTTCCTATGGTTCAATATTTAATCTTCACTTGTCAAACCAGGGGAAGTGAACAGTGTAGCTAAAAGAGCTGAAAGGAATACAGTAGCATTTTGCAGTAACCATTGGGGCGTTTTCCAATGGTTTAAAGTTTATTTTATACTTGTCAAAACAGTGATATCAGACTAAGCAAGTCTATTTCAAAATACATAAAATTATTTTTTCCCCATTTTTTGCTTGACTGATTTTCTGTGTATTGAACTTTTGATTTCCTGTTGCAATCTTTAAAATTTGTCGTTCAGAACTGATTTGACAGATGTACTGCTTGTTCAAAAGATGGTCACAGCTAAAGTCGGAGTTCCATGGCACATATGTTTGTCGTTAAGGTAGCAGAACACAGTTTTCGGCCTACGGGGATTTGTATAGTTAAGGGTGACTGACTTCGACGCTGTAAAAATTATAGTGCGGTGCACTTGAGACATACAAAAAAGTATAGGGTTGAGTTTAGGGTACAACCTACAAATAATTAAAAAACAAAACAAAATTCGTTGAAATGGCGCTCTGCGAGAGGTTACTGAACTACAGCCCACTCACCCGGAGAGGTGGTTGCATAAGAAGTCGCATTCATACACAAAGGGGGAAAGGTTCACCATTCAAATTCTACAGTCTAATAACCGACATATTTCTACACCACACAGCACAGTTTACACATGGATGCCTCTCACTTGCAGCTTTCTGCCCAGTCTTCAAGACTTTGAGCCGCACTACATTTTGTACCCGCGTCGTAGACCCCGGGAAGTCGCGGAGAAATACTGTGTACTGCGACATTGAATACGTGATCATTGGTCCTCTGCAGACCTTCTCTTTCGGCCGGGGCTGTACGGGTCCGCTGTTTTGGTCCCCTGGTTGTCCAGGGCGAGTTTATGGGCAAGCCTCTGGTTGAAGCAGGTCATTGTTGCACAGTCTCTCTTCCTGAGACCCCTACCACAAGTGAAATAAAGGTACGTTAATATAGCCTGGAATCTAGATTGTTGCCAGGGCTGGCTTAGTCCAGCTCTTCGGCACCAGGTCGTACATACCCCGAAGGAAATTTGGCATCAGCCCCTTGAAAAGTCCTTTACTTGAATTCAGGCAGGTAAATGCCCAGGATAGGATATGAAACGATCATGGCATCTGCCTCCTCGCCTACTGCTTAGGGATATTTGTTGCCCTCATTTTTATAATAACTTTATTGCACAACAATGGTAAAAGTTACAAAGTATGGCATCTATAACTACAGAAGTCCTATAAGACCGTTCTACCTGAAACAAGAGTGTATAGAATGGGATCATGAGCTTTTATAATCATTGGAAGAATTTCTAACGTCTAGACATTCTTCGATATATTTCCTATGTATACAATGCAGAGGCTGTTACATGTCAAGGTGTACTTAAATGTGCTATTCAAGTCCAGTGAGATAAATTCTGGTATATAAGATGACAGCCTTGTGTATAGTGAATTACGTACATCAGAATATTTCGGATATACAATAAAAAAGTGGCATTCGTCTTTAATTAACTCTGGACAAAATGGACACAGTCTCATTTCGATAGGAATTTTCAAAAATCTCCCGGTAAGTTATATTCGGCAACAATGTCATTACGATGCATCTTATTTAGATGTATCATCAACAGGCATGGGCCATGGGAAAAGAAAAGAAAAATTCTCCAAGTAGGTAGTTTGAAACTTACGGCTCGAACACCCTCTGGGCGGCCAGCTTCTCTTCTGCCAGCTGGTCCACCTCTTGTAGCAGTACCGACACGATCCGCCGCATGTCGCTGTTCGTCATGGCCAGGGGGTTGTCGCTGTCATCAGCTGGTCTGAAGGAGAACAGCACGACTATCCATAATTTCATTCGCCAGGTGATACTGATTAAGCTAATAGTAATTTCCTAACGCTCGAGTGTGTTTTCACTGATTTCTAAAATGAAATAGGTGTAATATTTTCTTTATTGCGTTTCAAGCACTGCTCTAAAACCGATCTTTAAGCACTCTTATAGCATACTTTTTGGCACTCTAAGTCACTTTACATAGGTTTTACGCATACGGTAAAGTTATGCTTACGCTATCTTTACCCCTGTGCTTAAACCTGCATAGTAACATTTACGCACTGTAAAGCAAGCTTAATTCCTAACTTTTATGCTACGTTAAAAGGAAAGTAAAGGAAAGTGATCTCGATCCAGTTTTAGCTCACTGAAGAGCTAATCTTCCACTGGTCGTGACAGAGAGGAAGACAGACGCTATGTAAAGTGTATTTACAGATTCATTGTACCGGGGAAATTCCCCAAGCTCTTTTCGGCAAGCACAATGAACAGTAGACCACGGCTTAACGTCCCGTCCTAAGGACTGCAACCCTTTCTGGTAGCGCGCATGTCGGATGGACAACACAGCCGGGATCGAACCCGGGGATTCCAGTTCCAGAGGCAAGATCGCTAACCACTGGACTACGCACGCTACGTTAAGCGCCGTAATCTTTCATGACACAACTGTGCACTCCTGTGAGGAGGGTACATCAAGTAGAAAACAGTTTTCATAGTAATTTGTATCATTCTTGGATGATATTTTTCATTTTCTCTATTGCCCACATACCTTGGTAAGGCCCCTGCGTGGTCCATGCTCCAGAACAAGACCACACACACAGTGAGAGCGGCTACGGTGTTGGCTATCATGTCTGTGGACAGAAAAATATTAGAATCAATATCTCACCCCCACCAGGCATAGTATCAAACACTGTCCCTGAACGAAACATGATTTGGCGTATCGTTTGTTGCAAAATGAAAGCTCCTGACGAGATGTAATATAAGGGGGGGGGGGTGTAATACCAACTTTCAATTGTAAGATCCGCAAGGGGTGTCAGAATTGAAAAAGAATTCCAAAATTTTACATTTTCATATTCAGATAGACCATCTCCATATTTCTAGGTGCGTATATCAGCAAAATTGCACTTTAAATAGTAACCCCCTATTTATATGTCCTTCTTCATAACTCTACAAGAAAGAAGCGCTAGCGTTAAGAAATTAACTGAAGGGACCACCCTAGAGATTTATAAATGACTAAATAAAGGTGGCACATGCATTGAGGCAGGGCACGGCCCCACGACTCTTCAAGACTGGCTGAATCCCAACAGAAGACGATCAAAGTACTTCATAATTAAGTTGCCGCCAACGTAATTTGATAAACGAAAGTCAATTGTTGATATACGATATAGAGTTCACGCCAAGGTGCTAGAGATGACACGACGGATGACGTAACACAGCCGGCATTGTCTCTCATGTACAATACATCATACCTGAGGTCACACGTCAACAAATGCGCACAGACCAATAACTGACATACGTGTCTTTGACCTGACAGAACAAGATTAACTGAGCATGCGCAGTACTACCTACAATGACACGGTTTACGTGGGATTCAATAATCGTCAAACAGTTGATTAAAACATAGCGCCATATTTGTACTGGGCGCCGTGATTGAAAATAACACAATGCGTTACCTCACACACGTCTCAGACCGAGGGTTGCAGTGCATGGCTTTTATATATTCAAGTACACATGATTAGCCTTTTTTGATTGGCTGCCGAAGTAATCTAATTAGTGGGCGCGCCAACTCCAAGTGCTAGACAATTGTCCTGTCAAGTAACACACCAGGTGGGGCAAGTTATATGGCAGTAGTTCAGGGGTCAAATGAAGACAAATGTCGTCTGCAAACATTTGGCGGGCTTCGGAAGTAACAGGTGGGAAATCTATTTTTCTGAACTGATTTTTTTGCCCTCATACAAGCCGTAATTCCCTGCCGTAATTTGAATTCTGGTTCTTTATTCTTTATGCCTGTTTTAATTTATTGCTTTTGTCAGTACCTTCCTGAAGTAAATAGATGGAGGGCGATTCTAATAAGATGAATTTTCTGCTATTACAACTAGGAGCACATCATACAAAGTGGAAGTTGGACTTCGTAATGTCAAGTACTTTGTCGGCAAAACATATTGCACCTTCAAATATGGGTGAAAGGTATGAAATAAGGGAAATCTATAAGCAAGAAAATTACATTTCAAACATAAAGAAACTTGACGTACGTATGACAATCCCAAAACTCAGAATTGGCTGTCACAAATTAAGGATAGAAACCGGAAGATTCCAAAACTTCCTATCGATCAGAGGGTTTGTCCATTTTGTCCAGAGCTAATTAAAGACGAATATTCCTTTCTGATTGCATGTCCCAAATATTTTGATATACGTAATTCACTATTCACAATGTTATCGCCTTATTTACCAGGATTTGTCTCAAGAGTCTTGAATAGCAAATTTAAGTAAATGATGACATGTGAAAACCCCTGCATGGTATACATAGGAAAATGTATTAAAGAATGTCTAGACATTAGAAACTCCTCCAATGATTGTAAAATCCCATTGTGATCCCATACTACAACGCCATCTTGTATTAATTAGATAGATAGATTGACCTAAAAAACCTGTAGTTATGTACCAGTAGATGAGTTACTTTGTACCTTGTACAATTGTTGTGCAATCAAGTTATTGCTATTAAAAAAAATGCTACATGTATCCGTCTAATGTAACAGATAAATTTGCTGGAGGAAATGCAACGGAACTAGCGGATCGTGTATATGAAATATAAAATAGTGGGCAAAGCAAACTGAAGAAAACTGTTGAAGTCAGATTTTTTTTCCCTGGCGATGTAACATCAACAAAGAAGTAGATACACTAGAACTTGTCAACCTTAGATCCTAGGGCCTGCGTTCGATCCTAGGGGTCGACTCGAGTTCGGGCATGCTGTAAGGGATTGCATTCGTCATTTAGGATGGTGACGTAAAGCCGGTGGCCCCGTGTATGAGGGAGCTTCGGGCGTGAGCCCCAAGCGTCAAACCTCTGCACGTGAAAGAACCCAACACACTTATCGAGAAGAGTACGGGTGACCCGGTGTGCTTGGTTGAAATTCAAGCCGTAGCAAAGCCGCATTGCACTCCCATTAGCTACTTGCTCATCATGCTTCACCTCAAATGAGGATGCCTTGAAGCGAAAAACGAATGTAACATCAACAAAGAGGTAGATACGTTAGAGTTTGTCAACCTGACTTGGGACTGATAATGAACAGTAGGCTGTTTGAGTTTCCTTTTTGATTTGAAGTGATGTATCCTGTGCCGGTGGAAATTGTGCCGGTGTTTAATGCCCAACTCTATATACATTGTACTAATGAACACAGAGACGTACCACATATTGACGTTAACACGATTTGGATAATAAGTGATCATATAATGATGTTCTTATTCGGAACATTTCCAATATATCTTGTTAGGAATAATCACATCCGTTGTCTTGTATTACTGGTATGCAAGACAGCATGGTTTACTAAATGAGACAGAGTAAAGGAAAAAAACCGTATCAAAGCCGTTGGATGGCATACATGTTTTGACTGTGTTTTTGCGTTTCGGCGCCTTCGCGCCGGAACGCAATGTCCTGGCTTTTACCTTCGATGCATGCCGCATGATACAGGATGCTTCGATGCATGCTGTTTGGTTCAACACTGTGTCGCACACCAGAAGACCTTATATGGCAATACGTTCCCAAATCCTTGTATAGCCGTTGCCTTATATGGCAAGGGAGCACGAAAAGGCAGGCAGGCTAGATTTGCATGACACACAGGAGGACGACCGCATGTAACTGCTACAACTGTTCGGAAATATCATTGCATTGTGGTTTCGGACTTTGATATCCTGAAAAATGACCATATTACATCTATTCCACAAGATTGCAGAAGAAAAAAAATGATTTCGTCAAGAAAACGACCAAAAATCGACATAAATGATACCATATAGTGAGGTTATAGCATTACGTACAGAGAGACGGGTTAAGTACCGCAGCTTAGCCCATCTGGCAACGCGAAGCACTTCGGACCCAGAAGATCCGGGTTCGTGTCCGTGCATGGATTTTTTTTTTCTTTTTAGATATTGAATATCAAAAATATATATTGATATTATATTAATCTATCAATATCATATTTATGAATATCATTTTTCATTTTTTCATTAATAAATAAAGAACTATTTTATATTTGTTATTTTTAAATATTCATTTAATATATACAAGGCCTTTGTCTTATGAACAGGACTTCATAGATTCCAAACCCGGCATTCGAATTTTTCTGTTCATTGTAATGGAAAATACCGTGCAGCGGCTCCTATGCGCGGTAAGATGATTCTTGCAAAACACGCGCCACTAAACTTCTATCCCCGATGTAAACAGAGGCTCTTGATGTTGTTTGCAAAACAGCGATCCTTTGTTACAGTAGCAAATGCTCCATTGTTCAGTATCGACTTCATTCAGACAACACGGACGTGGAAAGTGGCGCCGCTCGGCACAAAACTATGGGAATTTTCATGAATTTTAGCAAAATTACCCAGGAAAATAAGGAAGAAATGTTGTAAATGCGGAAACCAGAATAATACGGATGAGGTAGCTGTTGATTTGTTTGACATTTGGTAGTCATTTTAGATAGAACCTTAGCTGTTATGAACTTCTATTTCACTTAATTACCATAGTGCTGATGATTCAATGGTGCTTTTTCAAATTTTATGTTTTATTGCGTGCCATGTACATAATTACATTGATAGCTTTTATAATGAGCCTATTGTACATTTTACAAATAAGTACAAGTTGTAGGCCAAGACCAGCTTTTTCAAAAGCACTTAAGTTAAGTGACGTAACTTCAAAATTGCTTTCCCCAATCTGCCTTTCTCTATTAAAACAGTACTCATTTCCCAAAATGACAATTTTTCTTATAGACTGAACAGCCCTTGAGTGACTTTCTCTGGCAGATTTTACTTCAAGTAAAGGGAAAAGACAATTCACACTCATAAACGTAGCCGAAACGCCAGCTTTTTTGAAAAGCTCTTGTTTTTTATTTCATTGGAATTGCAACAGCGCAATACCCGTGGGACTCAGGCAGTTATTGCTGGTGTCGTGACCCACACATATAATATACCCGTTTGTACACTTGGCTGAAGTGAGCAATGTAGTGTAAATATTGCCTTTTTCCCAATTGCACAAGATCGATAACTTGATAACTTCTGAACGGCCTAGTGTATGATCAGCAAATTTACGGGGGTGATGTACATTTGAAGCTTAATCAATCTTGTGATTCTGATATCGTTATGACGTAATATGTCGTAACTATGACGTCAATATACGGATTTCCTGTTGTTGTACCTAAATATATTCCATATGCCAATATGAGAGCCGGACCTTTCTACGCTTTCTTTTAAAACGGTTATGTGTTCTTTTAAAAAGTGTGTAAAAACTGCAAAAACAGCCACAAGTGATGCCGTAAAATAAGCAATGGTTTACAAGTACGTCTTATCTTTATTTATTTTTTGTTTTCGTCTTCTGTCTTAGCCCTGTACTAGCTGTCGGAAACCTGTTATCAGTAAGGGTTATGTTATTAGGTTGGCTGAATACTCTCTCTTCGCATCCAATTGGCGGGGCTAAATCGCAACTGTATGGAGCGACTGCCATATTCGGTAACCTCAATACGACAATTACCCCATGTGCAGTCATAGGACTGTAGGGTTTGAACCACTCACACCGTGAAAGGACCCCTTCTCTTTTCAATAGCTCTCAATACCTCAAACACGGGACCTCCATTTAACGTCCCGTCCGAGGACTTCGTGTATTTCAACGTAGAGAAGTCTTCTTACAAATTATGACGTGAAGGCAAGGGTACAGAGTATCCAAAACACCTAACCGAAGCTGAGTACTCATTTACACTGAGTGAAGTGAGGAAAGTCGTGTAAAGTGCCTTTCCCAACATCGGGGCATATCGGTGATTTCGAACCCGGGTCCTCTCGTTTGTGGGCGAAACACCCTACCAATTGCGCCACACGATGCCACACAAGGATGTTGCCTCTATCAAGGGGTTATCCGTTTTTGTATTCACGACATCGCTGGGATTTCAGCGCTTCATTGTGTAACACCCTTAAAAGCAGCAGCGAATGATTTAGTACGATAACAACATCATCATGTTAAAGAATCGCTAAGTAACACTGGTTTTGTCAAATTAGTCCGTCTTTTCAAAGTCTTACAGGACTGGAGCTTTCCTGATTAATGACATTAGTTACGAACTGTCCCTGCCTCACAGGTAGTTTTAGGTTTAAGAGGTTGTCTGACCCATCTCTTCCCGCACTTTTATCTTCTCTATTGGTATAACATGTTAAGTGTCTCTTGGGGTTTACCAAGAGTTAGTAGCAACTTTGCGTTACATTGATGCCTATTTGTGAACACATTAATCTAATAAGAAGTACATCAGGCGAGTGACCAGAATACTAACTATGTCAGAACAACTAGAATCCATTTCGACGTCTGACGTCCAGTTCAAGGCAGATCTTCCGCTGGCAAACCGGCGGCCGTAGGACAGATCTTGGCCGGTAGTTACGATTATGTTGACGAAAGACAAGATTGGGGTCCAGATCACGATGTTAGACAATTCACGAACATCAGGGGCTTCTCCAAAACTGGTTAAAATTTTGAAACAGTCAGACAGCATCAGACAGCATCCGTTTTTTTGTCAGTGTCTTCTAAAAATTATTTCTAAGTGCTTGTGTAACTATTTACTACCTGGATGTCTAACCTTCATCAACGCCAAGGGGCTTCTGTTCCCTTCGCAAACGTAGGCATCAATGAGACTGAGGGCATATTATACCCGTGGTACAATTTCCATGTTTTACAGTACGGCGTCAACCTCCTTCCGCCACTAAAACTGAGACGTATGAGTATTAAATTTCCAATTTACTGTTTTTTCACAAAGAGATTACTTTTGGAGCATCCACAAAAGACGAGAATCTTGTTATTATGTTAGTGTCGTCATCGGCGTTAACCTGCCCCCTGTACCACAGGGCACCATCATCGGTCCTACACTGTCACGTCATCATTCTTATTCAATATGCGGTAGTAAAACATTTGTGACCTGTTAGATAAAGAGGGAGATAGCAAGGTTCGGGTGAGAAGAGGGGATACATTGGTCTAATGTTGTTGGAAAATAATTGTATTAGTGAACGCTATTGGTTAGCATGTCAGAAAGGTTGGTCATATAACTGGCATATGTTTTGATTTGAGCCCCTTTGTCGTGCGCAGGTTCAGTGAAAGATGCTGACAGGCGTCAGCAAATTAAGACAAAGTCGAAGTTCCTTTCCGCACCGATGGTGCATAGGTCGGCTCCTATCTTCATTTCAGTAGTCCGCTGGTAGTGGTGCGTGTTTAACTTCCATACTCTTTCCCAAATGCTGAGTGCTAATCAGATCAGAGAAAGCAATATGTACGAAGTCTTTTGTATGACCCGGCCGGGGATCGAACTCACGACCTACCGTATGCAAGGCGAACACTCTACCCACTAGGTCATTGCAAAAGTCAGCAAATGATAACAGGAAAAGGTAATATCAAGCGGTTGAACCTCAGATTGAGGACGAAGCATGACGCTTGTTCGCTAGGTAGTAAAGCAATGCGCGCAGCGTCGCTAAAGCTCCCTTCTCACTCGACCCGAGGCACGCTGGTGGCATCGCTGCGGCCGATCGAATTGACAAAGCACCCAACGAATTTCATCTACACGAAACGAATCTTTGTTATGTTGTCTTTTTGCTCATAGTTATACGTTTTGAATGATATGCCCATTATAAAGTCAAGGGTAACATAAATCGAGTTTAGGATTCCTTTTTTTTTTAAATATAAAAACCGAAGAATACACAGGACACAGAGGTGATGCACTCCAGCAAGTAGCTAATATCAAACATCATCTCTGAGAATAAAAATTACAACTGACATAGAAAAATACAATAACAATAAGTAACAGCATTTGGGTAGAAGTCTTTTTCTTACAAAGTGTAACGTAAAAGCATGCGTACAGAGTATCCAACACTCCGCACTGGCTTAACTATTGGAACACTATGCCTATCTAGCAATTTTCAAAAGAGTTTGCGAGAAGAAAGGAAAGTGATCATGATCCAGTTTAGCTTACTGAAGAGCTTATCTTCCACTGGTCGTGACGGAGAAGACAAACGCTATGTACAGTATTTATTAGGTTCATAGTGCCGGGGAAATTCCTCTAGCTCTTTTCGACAAGCACAATGAACAGTGGACCACGGATTAACGTCCCGTCCTCAGGAATGCAACCCTTTCCGGTAGCTCGTATGTCGGGTGAGAAACACAGTCGGGATCGAACCCGGGGCTTCTATTTCCAGAGGCAAGATCGCTAACCACAGGACTACGCACGCTACAAGTGCGAGACGAAGCAATAGTGAGACGAAGTACATGTTGAGTCCTACCTTACCTTCTCTGTCTCACGTGTCCTGTTGGTGTGATCTGTAGTAAGAAGCCGCACCGCCGGATGATCTCCTTGCCAGAATGCAGGTGTTCTCTCCACTATATATACCCGTACTGATAGGTGATTATCCCACACACACATGCACATCACGTCATCACGAGAGCAAATTACGGAGGTGGCAGCGCATGCGCAAGCCAACTTTCCTCCAAGTCGTTTCGCAATCGCTTGGAAGTCATGTGACCAGTAATGTTTGGAGAATGGTGCAGGCATTATCATACTCACAGTGCGCATGCGTCCTCCAGATCCCCTCTCTCCCCTCCACTTCTTTAATCAAGTACTGCATTCTGTTTTTACAGTTTATCAGGTTTGTGAAACCTTTTTGTACATCAGAAAGTTTTGGGCGCAACGATGGTGCACGCGTGAGAAATTTCATACATCAACGGGATATGCTTCGAAATATATCACAAAACATCTACTAAGATAATTCCACCATTGTATGTGGGTAGGTCTACTTGAGACCTCAGAATGATTAGATTCTGGGCCCCCTAGTGGCATGGTATGATACTGCAGCGGAACTATCTGGTTTGATATCTCGTATTCTGGACATGCTATAGTAACGATTTTTGAGTGTTAGATAGCTCTCGGGAGGGAGGAAGGGAGAGTAAGTTACGTAGGTTCTGGTCCCCAAGCGGCAATTTTGAAACTGCAGGAGCCGATTTCGTTTCAAACTTTGAATGGGAATAACTCAAGGAGGGGTTGACGGACGGTCATAATATTTGGCATGTAGATAGCTTCAGTGGTGATTGTCGAGATTGTATGCTTATGATACAAATCAGGAGTTTGTTTGCATAGCTAATGAGGAAAGCTGCATTCCATTATAGGACTACTAAACATGTGACATATGTAACTGAGAAATAGGGGAATATCAATAGATATCAATTACGCAAATTAAATGAATATCTAATTTGCATGATGACTGGCAAAATTTCCAATACTCCACTATGGTAAATGATCGTGGTTTATTCTCGCAGCCTTTGAAAGATAAGTAGATAATAATCAGGCATTAATCATGCAAGTGAGGGCCTTATGTACATAATCTAAGAGGACATGCTACAAAAGCCTTCTTTGCTAAGATAGGTAAACTGACGAAATTGTCTTCATTTGCATAATAAATGAGAAAATATACAATGTGTTTCCCGATTCGGCCAAGGTATGGGGTCGTGGCACTCTAGTTATTAAAATGAGCAAACTCAAACTTTCGAAGCTTTTCAAAATTTTTACCATTTAATACAAAATTCACAACAGCATAAAATATAGCAGCACCCTTACAATTGTAGCTTCTGTATACATGTAAGATCGAGAATCTGTCAGGAGATAAAGTGTTCTTGACATTGTATCAATTTTGCTATAAAGGAAAACATGTAACAAATCTATACTTGTCTTGTAATACAAAGAAATGTATATAACTTTATAGTGATGTTGTTATACATATCACCGGATATCACCAAAACATCACTAGGGCATATATGATACGTAAAACACGTATATTCAATTGATGGTTACAGCTAGTTTTTCTTAAAGACTAGGAATTTCTTAGCAGCATTGTAGCAAAGCAACTTTCTTGCACACCGTCAAAGATATAATATTTGGAATATGAAAATATGAAATACCGTTTTTATAATAATAATGATTCACCCCTGTAGCTAAAACATACTAATGATAAAAGGATTTCAGATTCTTACAAATCATATGGTAAAAATATTAATATATCTTCATTATCTGCCACTCATAATGCGGTTTTAAAAGTTTTTCACGCCTAATTCTAGTATAATATAGACTGGACACCAAAGCATTTCTCATACATTGGATATTATGTTATAAATTTACGTGGTAACTTAACACCTTTTGTAACATTGGATAGGCACTTAGTAGCTATTCTTACTCAATTGTGACTCCGCCTATATAAAGTAGGGTTTTTTGATATGGTAATAAAATTTGTCGTCGGTCTCAAAACTAGATTAAAATTCAAAGGTAACTTACCATAACTTTTGTTATGATGTGTCAAGCAACAGAATTCATATGATTGACCATCTGACTGTACATTGACTCCAAACTTATTATCAAATGTTGGTAACCACTTTTTAAAATTTTGTTTCGACAGCTAAATTCATATGAAAATGATGTCTGTTCCTCATTGATACATTTGTTATACACTTTCGTTGGCCTCAAAGTAAACATTAAAACTCATAAGCAATTTGCCATAGCTTTCGTTAAGATGTGTCAAGCAACAGAATCTATATGCTTGACCACTTGACCACATTAACTTCAAGCTAATCATCAAATGCAGGCATCCACTTTTTTTCCATTTTGTACCTAAATGCATATGAAAATGATTTCTGTTCCTCACTGATACATCTTGTTACACTGTCGCAAAGTAAACTTTCAAATTCATAAGCAGTTCACCATAACTTTTGTTACGATGTGTCAAGCAACAGAATTTATATGCTTGACCACTTAACCACATTAACTTCAAACAAATTATTAAATGTGGGTAACAAATTCTTTTTTTTTACATCTATTTCTGTTTCTCATTGATACATCCGTGTCCATTTTACGCATTTCCTTTGCCCTTGGATGGATATAGGGGATTGCTTATGCCTCCCGGGTCAGTATAATCGTCCGGTGTTTTGGCCTCGAACTCGTGTTGGGCTGCAGCCTCTTTCGCCAGTTTGTCGTCATCAAACATCTCCCAGTCGTTGTTGGAACCGTCTGCGGGTTTTACTATGTCGCCTTGTGCAGAGGGCTCACCGGGAACGGTCGCCTCGTACTCCGGTGGGGCTTCTGAGGCAGGCCTGCCGTCATCGAAGGTCTCCCAGCTGGGGACAGGAACCTTCTTCCCTTCCTCTGTGAGATCGGTGATGCCGTTCACGACGAATGGCGCGCTGGGAGCGGGAGCCGCGTTCACTACATGTGCCGCAGCTTCTTTGGACAGCTTACCGTCATCGAAGCCCTGAAGATCGGCTGCAGACAAAGCGAGCTTCTCTGGCAGAGCTTCGATTTCCACGACGTTCTCAGGTTGCGCTTTGGTTAGGTCCAGGAACCCACCATCAGCACCTTCTAAACCTGTTACAAGACAGAACATAAAGACAAGGATTATACAGTATCTAAAAGGGCCATAATAGACTGTAACACATTTAGTGCTGTGTATGTTTTCGTATTTGCCACAGTTATAAAACTATAACGATACATCTACAGCATCTTGATTTATCCTTGCAAAAAATAGATAAACAAACAAACAAACAAACAAACAAACAAACAGACAAACATAAAAGATCCGCTGCAGTAACGTGAAAAGCCAACAGAAGGCCCATTCTTTTACTTCGTTGACTTTTGTCTTCCCGATACCTATCTACCTACAAAAAACATCCATCAACAGCTTTTGAGTTATGCTGTTTACACTCCATCATAGCCTAATCGAAAATATAACCTTCTGGCGAAGGTAAAATAGTAACTAAACTACTGTAAGGTGTTTCTGCTCGAATATATGATAAGTGTCTAACGTCAAAGGAAAAGAAACTTCGCAAGCCATATTGAAACACACTGAAAAAAAAGTTGTAAGTTCTTACCTCCTGTGTTGTAAGGTAGGGCTTCGTTCATGCCGTATACCGGATTCTCCTGCGTCTCCAAGTCTTTCAGTCGGACGTTTTGTCCCGGGAGTTTGCGCTGCTGTCTACGGTAATACATGTAGCCACCTAGCGCGATGGCGCCGCACAGCAGCAAGGTCACGATGACTCCAACAGCCACAGCAGCTTTGTTGGACCCGCCTGTCTTTGGTACTGGACCTGTTGACAAACAAATGCATCAGTTACTAGCTTTCCAATACTGATCATGTAGAATCCTTTTGGTTGAACAACTTATCAATTGTCATTGTTACTTTCATTACAATGTGGGTAAACTGAAGAAGAACAAAAGGATTTTTTTACTGTAAAAGGGAAAATTTTCGCGGATAGGTAAAGAGAAAATGTGTTCGCGGTTGAAACAGCGTGGTAGACGGTTAGAAGACGTGGTAGACGCGGTAAAGAGGACGACGGGAAATCGTCAACATTAAAAACACCGCGATCATGATCATTTCCCCTTTTACAGTAGCTATTGATACTTCCGAAAAAACCGCTCCAAAATAAAGTGAAAACTTGCAATTCAAGATATTCATGAAAATCGAAAACAATAAAAACACCGCGACCATGATCATTTCTCATTTTGAAGTAGCTATTCATTTTTCAATGAAACTACATTACCAAAATGAAGTTTACACTTGCAATTCAAGATAACATCATGTAACTCACCACAACCTCCTTCTATCTCCACAGTTCCTGCTGGGCAGTCATACTTCACAGCCATTGCCTCGAATGAGCCAGAATCTGCCGTGTAGGTCTGACCATCTACCGCTATGGCAACGTCTCCAGATTCCACCTCCATCTTGATCTCTTTTACAACACTCAGTACTTTTGCCTGAGTTTTGCTGATGCTGTCCTCCAGGCTTCCATCCGACGTGTCCGGAGCGGCCTTGACCTCGATGTCCACATCCAAACCGTTACCTGCTCGTTTGACCCTGTTGACCATAACCTCAGCATCAGCTTTCTTGACCAAATGCATCACTACGTCATCGTTGCTACTCACCGTCAAAGACGAAGCAATGTTTTTCCCGTTGAGACCTGAATCTCGTTTCATTCTATGCTCTTCTTCGTATGGCAGGATAGATTTCTTAGCCTGATTCTCCAGTGGAGACTTTGATCGACGCGTCTTGCGATTGTGACTTTCTTTTAAGAATGCTGCCAACAGGTGATCAGAAGGTGATCTTCGCTTTCGTACACTAGAGTCAGAACATGACAATGTCATCTGGTCAGGTGAATTGCAGAGGTCGACGTTAGATTGTGAAGCTGTCTGGCAGATTCCTCGTTGTCGAAAGTTGTTGATGAGGCTGGTTCTGGCAGAGTTCAGCGTCGACACGTCGTTGGTGCACGGGACGGCTGGGAAGGTGAAGGACACGTTGACGGAAACTGCCTCGGGTGTTGCAGTTGCTGAATATATGAATATGGGGTAAAATTTAAAATTCTTACACAGATTACGTGCTAGTTGGGCACATTGAAGAGTGCGTTGATGAAAGTTAGACGTCCAGGTAGTAAGATACGCCAAAAATGATTACTCAAGCAACTGGATAAAATTTTGAAACAGTAAAAATTTCATAATTTTTTCAAAATGTTATCCAGTTGCTTGAGTAATTATTTTTGGCGTTCATTGAAGAGTGTTAAGCGGGTTTCTCGATGGACCCCCGGCATGTTAGCGACCTTGCTGCGGCCGAGCGATTTGACAGTGCGCTCAACGAATTTTATTCATAAAAACGATTTTATTACGCTTTGTGTGTTTTGCTGTCTTTTGAGTTATACATGTACGTTTCACATGATATTCTAATTATAAAGTCAAGGGTAACGCAAGCCACCAACGTGTCGCAGTCAAATGAGATACCCGCTTAACAATAGATTATGTTACCTTAGGCACAACTAATCATTTTAGATATGTTATCTGCACCGTGCATATCATAATCTCTTTTGTAAGTTAGTATGATGTGAATGATATTCACTTACAGAGACCGATGTGTAGACAAATGCAAATAACGAAAGATAAAACATCTTACTTCATGCTAGTGTATTGTCCTGTCACCAGTTTACAATAGACCTTGTCAATAACGGTGACCATTTTGAATATCCCGGGACAGTGTACCAAAAGGAGGCTGCATTTGGTGCTTCCTACTTATAATCCTGTTGGTCAGTATAGGTGTGCCATCTTCGGTGGCAAGTTTTTCTCCTCTAAGATGAGATACTGCGGCACATGTACCTATAATTATAACGTGTAGAAAATATTTCCGGGATATCAAAATAAACATTCCTAAGTGTAAGTAGACATGTTGCTCTTACTTGCACATGCGTACTCCGTGCTTTTGTTCCAGTTGCCGCTCGGCAGACATGAAATGGTCCTGGCTGTTGGTTGGTAGTTCGGTCGACAGATGACATAGCACATCTTGACGTAGGCAGTGACCGGGCAAGCTCCGAACTCACCGTTGGTGACCGGCGGTAGAGTGTCTGTCGTGCAGGACGTGGCTGAAAATGGGTCACAAACATTTTTGCTGCCCATTGTTGATAAGACAAATACATTGTAGCGGGTCATTCATATCCTTACGCCTGTCGTTGTTTGTTTATATATTGACAATACTTGACTAGCACTAATTGGCTGAAAATGTGTCACAGAAATTTTGGCCATCACACATGGTATTCAGAACGTTTGTGCTGTCTATTGTCAATGGGACGAATACATTGTAGCGATCATTCGGATGTTTACACCTATCGTTGTTTGATATAAATACAACTGTAATGCACAGAACGTTGTGCATATTTAGAGAATACCTCGTATCACTTTTGTTGTAGTTTCGGTGGTTGCCGCTTTTGTTGTCACTGCTGCTGTTGCTGTTGAAAAACACATCATATTGATTATTTCCTAAACCTTCCTTTGTAACGACGGAAATACATGTGCTACATTATTAGAATACAATTTAAATAACTTGAACATGATTTGAATTATTTCTAGGTTTGTGTGATATCATAATTATCTTAGTTGGCTACATACCTATCTTCGGAGGTTCAAAACGTATACCTGCAACGACAACTTCCCTTGATGACGAATAAACTTCACTTTATTTTATCTATTTATTGGTTTGGCTGTTCAGCACGCAGAGACAGGCCTGCCCAACTTACCTATTGCTTTTACAAAATACAGACCATGCTGAGAAAGATAAAACGTTACAAAGGAATTTTGACATGGACAGCATATTAACGAGCTATGATAATATTCTAAGTACTTGTGAAATAACCATTGTGTGTAATTCGCTATTTCTTAAACATTCGTAACATTTTCAACAATCAGAAATCAAAACCAGTCGTCTTACTTGTCTGCACATCCGCAGGGTTGATACAGGTTAACCCGTCTGACTGCAGCAGATTACCCTCCGCGCAGGCGCAGACTTTGCGGTCTGCAGTTGTTGGTAGGCACAGCTGGTTACAGCCGCCATTTTGAAGATCACATGGACCTGAAAAAACACCCAGTATTCCCATTCGTTAGTAGTCATGGACCGCATTTCAAAGAAGTAGATGTTAAATGTTTGATTTGATGTTGATTTGATTTGATTTATTCGACTGTAAAAAGTACAGCCAGGGCTACCCAACTAGCCAAAGGCTATTGCAAAGGGTTAACCTTGGTAACAGGATTCATTAAAAACGTTCACAGAGTTCATTACAACCGTTCACATAGCACGCCAAACAGATACATAAAACCCCAAGCTACAAACATAGCAGAAACAAAATTAACAAAAAAATATCACAAAACTAAAGCGCCTATTAAATTACATCTAAAATCGTTGACAACGCAAGGCAAAACTAAGGTTTACATTACGTACTAGGTTCGTTGTACAATACATATATCAAATATTTCAGTTATCATTTACAGAGTATCTGTTGCCGAGTGATGTGCAGAGTTTGTTTTTGAAGGAGCTGACGGTGAGTGATGTTCGCATTGTTATTTATATTTGAAAACAATTATGTATATAATACACTCTTGTACGCTTGGGACCACATTGTAGAAACCGCATTGACTGTCCCTGTATATACATAAATGCTATACGTTTGGGAATACATCTATAAGCAGCGACACCTATGCTGCAGTGCAATGTAAACCAGTCAGCATTGCGCCGAGGAAGGTGTCAGATGGTCACTGAAACGTCGGTGGAGTAAAACACTTGGTTGTTTACAAAGTCTTTTTATTCATTCAATATTTATTTATTCATCAACATTCACCGGATTGTTTAGAGATTATAAAATGTTGTCAACTATCCAAAAATTTGCAGTAATACGGGACATGCAGATAGAAATTAACTACTGTATATACAATTTGTATTGGAAGAGATAAAACTAAAACTGCACAATATCTTTTTACGCTTGGAATTTCTAAGAATGCTAGCCACTTTTCTTAACTGAGAGAAAAAAAAATATATATATACCTCTTGAGGGGGGCTGTTCACTGCCGTCGAAGACGCGGACACTGTGAGGTGTTGTCTCAAGCTGGACCGTCCTTTCTAACGTGCTCCTCAACCCGATACTGACGGTCTGGTTCGTACGGTCCGTCCAGAAATTAAAGTCCTTGTTGCAAAACAAAAAACAAGAGGCTAATGTACATGTTTCAAACAATTTGTGACTATGACATAGTTCTCTTCCTCACTGGCATACATTCGTAATTCAACTTATGATTTAGTCCAAGTTTCCAATCCTCGGCCGGGCTGTTTGCGAAAACGAAAAATGCATATAAAGAAAATACACAATATATGGTTAGGAGTATTCTTTTTACGTTTTGTGTCTTTTGTTGTCATTAAGTTGTTATTTTTCATTTCCACACGCTGCCCGGCCGCGCCCCGGATCGCTAATGGGACCAAAGCAATACTGGCTAGTAGTGCTTTCTATCCTAAAACGTATCTGTAGATTACTTAAATCGCTTGGCTTTGCCCCTATCTTTATGAACGCTGATGTCTAGTCTTTAGTTTATGTATTGAAGAAACATTACCTTGTAGACGGCTATTCCGAAGAGTTCTCCGCCGTTGCTTGTCCAGTGTTGTTGGGGATCCTTACCGCGAAGGTCTGATGACATCACGGTCCCGGCTTCACTATCAGCCCAGTATAACCTGCATTGGAGAAACGGCTAGATAAAGAGCAATACTACAATACAGATAAGCCCCCCTCTCATCGGACCCGCGGCACGCTGGCGGCGGCACTGCGTCCTAAACTTGATTTGTGTTACCCTTGACTTTATAATGGGAATACCATTCAAAACGTACAAGCATGACCAAAAAGACAATAAAACACACAAAGCCTAAAAAGATTCCTTTTTTATGGATGAAATTCGTTGAGTGCTTTGTCAATTCGATCGGCCGAAGCGACGCCGCCAGCGTGACACGGGTCCAGTGAGAGGGGGGCTTTAGTCTATACCAGAATGACTACACTGGCTGTAGAGAGAATAGTTTTCCTGGGACGTTTGGCTACCAAAGGGTTTGACCGGTTGCGTTCCGCATGCGAAGATGAAATGTTAACCTTACCGTTGACTCACTCTTCTGACTAATTTTTCCCTTTTTGCCGAATTCTATGATCCGTACCCCAATAGAAAGGCATTGTGGAGGTTACAATACAGAATTTCTGATACAAAATCATACATTTTTCACAACCTTGAAGTCATGTATTCAAGAATCATGCAAGATGACAGCTTAGGTCACACCTACCGGCTATTGAGGAAGTCGATGGAGAGAGCAGTCGGTTTCCTTATAGATGTCCCAAGATCAGGCGAAATGATATTTTCTTGTTCAGTTCCAGCGAGGGTAGAACGTGAAATACTAGGAGAACCACCACCGACTTCCGTCCAATACAACAACCTAAAGACAACCGAAGAATCATTTAAGTACTTTAAGTACTTAAAGTTACTAATTGTTTTCTCTCTAATAGTTTTGATATGCACTTCATATATTTAATTCAATCTATATATTCAACTGGATAACAATATGTTGAAATCCCACACGTTTCAGATGTACATCCGACATGTTTCATGAGTCAACGAAATATTGATATTAGTAATATTTCGCTAAATGTTATACATACCACATGCATAAACTGTAACATCAGCTGAAGCAGCTACTATACTATTTCATTCAAAACTTCAGTTATAGATAGCAGCAACAGTAACGTTATCATATCTTATATTTTATATGGAATCAGGTAAAATATACATTCATTAGTAGCAAATATGAAATATGGTTAAAAACAATCCATAATTTACTTCAGTACTGGATGCACAGCGATTCCTCTTGGGTCATTACGATATGACATCAATATTTTCCTGGAGCTTCCATCCAGACGAGCGACAAAGATCATCCCGCCTGTTCCTCCGTCCGTCCAGTACACGTTAGACGCAACCCAGTCAACAGCTATCCCTGTAATCATATGATATTAATTTATGAATCTATTGGATTTTTAGACGGATGTGTAGCCCATTCAATTTTGACAAATTGATTTTCAATGTTGCCGAGACTACAACATAGTAAAATCATAAGTATAACAATGAAATATGTTGTAGATAAAAAAAGAGCAAGTTTTTTTGGTTTGTTTTTTGATTGATGCACATACTATACTGTAAACCATTATTACCTTGACCTAGAAGGTTATTTTTTCCCGCAGTGTGTGTGCTTTATGTGTGTCTTTGTGTGAAAACTATAGCTTAAGAATGCCCCGACGGATTGTGTGAAAACCATAACTTAAGAATGCCCCGACGGATTGTGTGAAAACTATAACTTAAGAATGTCTGGACGGATTGTCCCTATAATTGATATGTCAGTAGGACTTCTGAATCGAAGTGATTAGATTTTGGGCACCATAGCAGCTTGCTATGGTACTCCAGCGAAACTTCCGGTTTTGATATCTCGTATTCTGGACTTGCTATGGCCATGATTTTAGTGGCAGATAGCTCTTTTTATTATACTGTACTATGAGAAAAGTTAATACATAATATGTTTTCTAATTAAAATAAGCATCATAACTCACAAAGAAATCTGCTTTAAGACGCTACTATCTAGACAATCATTCCTTAAGAAGTTGCAAGTACAAACCTGCTATTCCCTGTCCTTCTGAGTAGATCGTAGATGACTGACTGCTCGTCAATTCCAACTTCTGGATGCTGTTCATTTGACCGTCTACTTCTTGTACGTAGTACACAGCTTTTTCTAACGATGTAAAATGCATTTGTGCTCGTATTAGAATTGATGAATTACATCTCATATTTCTTATCTATCCTGCATGTCATCACATCATACTTAGATGTTCAAGGAGGTGCCTCGAGTACGTTAGAATACACTGACTACAACAGCCTAATTACTTAGAAAATGGCATGCTGATGTGTATGCTGCAGTAAAAGAAATATATATATACCAAAACCCTACACGTATGTATACCCACCGTTGTAATTGAAGTCCATAGCAACTGTCTTCCCTCCCCTCACTAAGACAGCCGGTTCAGAGTCTGCAGTTTGAGGCAGGTCGACCAGATTGTGCGGGAACTGCAGCATGCCCTCATCCGTGGACACAAGTAGAGCCTTGGTGAAGAGGTGGTCATCTGGGAAGTATTGTGTTTTACAGAAATTCAGCAAAATATGTTTGCAACCGTTATGATCATAATGTCACACAGAACTGTGATTTGGATAAATGGTGTTTCCCAATATCGATATCCTCGTGCCCAGAACATGTGTGTATAGTTTACATATACGTTGACATTTTTGCATTAACAAGACTTAGCATTCTGCATTCAATAATGTCAAGAACTATGGCATTTTCTAGCGGTATACGTATGGAACATCTCCAGTATTATTCATGATGAGGAAAGAACGTTCTGTCATATAGTTCCTGAAGACATGGACAAAACCCTTAAATCTTCGCTCGCTCGCTCGCTCGCCAAGCCAAGCCAAGCCAAGCCAAGCCAAGCCAAGCCAAGCCAAGGGAGATGCATTTTGTATAGCGAGGTAATAAATTTGCAGTATTATGATGAATTCGTTTGAACGGGTACACGGGTACCCTGATATCTTTCCTTCTATGTCATGGCACTAAAACAAGTTTCTCATGTCACAAAAACTACATACTTCTCACACAGGACTTCATGTTTTCAGCCAGGTTGTAGTCAGGTAGACACAAACACTTGTGTCCACTTCGATCCCCAACACAGGTTTGCTGACAGCCGCCATTGTTCACCTCGCAGTCGGCTGGTTTTAAAAAGGAAGGAAACAATGTTTTGCTGTCACATTTCCATTTCTGGTAAGGCAAGCAAGTAAAATATAGTGAAATCTTACTTGTTAAATGTTTTCAAAGCGTTACTTGTCAACGAAGGTTAACATTCATGTAAATGATACATAATGAAAAATACATTTTAATCTGCTCATTCACAAATTGCTGTTAGAATTGTCAGTTTCTATTCAAATTTTTTGCTTTATTTTGTAGTGTTGTAATTGCATATTCTATAACTTGAAACAGAGGTCTTACCAAAGCAGGTCGCTAAGATATACAACTAGAATTTTTCCCCCGCTTTTTGACGAACAAGGACGGCGTGGCACTGCACTAATGTTTTTTGTCATAACTTATTTACAGTACACAGAACAATATACCCATGACACTTGGGTTGAGTGGGGAAAGTCGTGTAAAGTGCCTTTCCCAAGGGGACAACATCGGTGGCGTTAGGGGGATTCGAACCCGGGACCGCTTGGTTCTGGGGCGAACGAATATAATTGGAGAAGTCCTGAGATAAAGATAAATAGAAGCGAACACGCAATTGCCATGATATTTTCAACATCATAAGTTAGTATGACAAATATGCCTTGTAATAAGACTCACATTGTGCACTGGGTTGTCTGCTCTCGTCATAGAACTCTACTCCCAACACCCTCCGGACGGACGTGGCTGAGTAGGCCCGGATGGGCCGTGAGCTGTGGATGATGTTGATAGTGTTGTCAGACCAGTCAGTGGCCATGATCTCTTCCTGCATAGAAAAAACACCCAAGTCACATAAAAGTTTAAAAGTTAAAATCCTCCCACACCATAATTGATGTATAGGGCGGTGCCCATCTCCGTTTCATAGCCCTGGGGCCACACTGTGGTGCAATCACTGCAGCAGGGGGCTAGTCCACTGGCAGTGGAGTGTGTTTAACTTCCATACTGTTTCATAAGTATGTACCATTTTTATAAAGTCTTTGGTATGACTCAATGCGCCTCTTGTCCAGAGGTGTCCTTCCTGGGGCTTGAACCCCAGTCCTTCTGGTCCAAGTAATTTGAACCAGATGTGGCAGAGTAGCAAAGGCGCAGACCACTACACCACAGGGACACCCCAAATTAGATAATAAAATAAATATTAATCCAGGGATGAAGAACCAGTTACAAAGAAACCTAAACATTTTGCGTTTTAATTTGTGTTATTGTTGTTGTGAGTAACTAGCTAGCCTGACTACATCACGCCCCTAGATTGCTTGGCCCGACGGATACCGCCTCCTTGGAGGTGGGATGGGGGGTGTTTCTGGGGTGTCATTAACCTCCGCCTGTGAGCTTGTGCAAACACAGGCTAAGTAATTAGCTGAACAATTTATTTTTCCGGGATAACGGTAATGATATATTTTTTAAAGATAAAATGTCATGTCAGAACTGTAACATTAACTATGCCCACTATGGTCTTTGACAATCTTCTCCCTGTCAGATCAAGTTCACAACGTAAGACATTTGTCCTTATTCGTTTTCTTTATGTAAAACGATCACACACTAGGGGGACCAAACTCCAAGACCAACCGACACAACATATCATCGTAATCCATCCTGCGGTTCCTAAGTTATGCTAGCCACAAAAATCCGAAAACGCAAAAACATCAAACCAACAAACAGGAAGGCCAAAAACTGTACCTCCATTTTGACGAGAATAATAATGAGCTGGTTTACTTACACCGTCAAATGTGATGTCGTAGAAATGTGTCCCCGATAGAGAGAAGAACCGTTGCCGATTGCCGCCATCAAAATCACATGAGTCGATGATGTCATGCTCGGTGTCGGCAAAATACAACCTAAAAAAACAAATACAAAATCAATTAGACCGATCAAGAAAGGTTAACGTAATAACCAAAGCAACATCTTCGATCGATGCTTAAGACTTGGAAAGCAATATCTATAATGATATTTGAGTAAACCACAAGCTCTTTGGATACTAGTATGTTAAAATCAGTAATGATTATTATGCATCATCACAACTTATCAAGTGTAAAAATGTACTGATGGTATATCTGAAAGCAAAGCCTTGAATGATACTACAAGGCCCAGATTTGGGTTGGTTTCTAGACTCTACTAGCCTCTGCGGGTCGCTGGAAAAATAGTAGAAAATGGCCAAATAGAGTCAACTGTATGAAGGGGGTCGGCTATGGAGATAGGGTCCAATATTGCAACCCTGTAGAGTAACTGAAAAAGCTACAGTCTGCTGGTCGTTCCCTAACTGATTTATGGTCTAAATGATCTCAACTCCAAAGCTACTGCCTTTGTTCAGGAAATGAGCGAATTAATTTGATTGCCTTTTTTCACGCCGACATAAGACAGTCTAACTGCGGATGGGAATGTTATCCTCCATGGCCAAAGTCCCCCGGCAAATGTTCTCTCTATAGCCGGCGCGGTTAGACTGGTAGAGACTAGTTGGTTTCTAAGACAGCTGTTTGGAATAAAGATATTAGATATTCATATACCTAGGGGGGATATGTATTGGTTTGTAGGTTAGACTTACCTTTTGTTGACGTAGTCAATCACCAGACCGCTTGGTCTTCCAAGACCAATTTCCACGATCGTCATGCGATCTTCTCCGGAAAGCGTGGATCTTTCAATTTTGGGGGCCTGTCCCCAGTCACTCCAGAATACAAAACTAATATTGATAAACATTAAAAGATAAACTGGTCAACATTCATCATGAAATTTGTCCAGTGCATAATCAAACATATATTTTCGCATCAAAATACAGCAAATGTAACGTTAAAGGTAAAATGATGTAACTGAATAGATCCTACCAAACGAAACTTTTACAGTTTTATATTGTGTTTGTGACAATTTACAACATTTTTGCTAACTCTGCATCATTGCATGTGCCAGAAATACACATTGAAGACACAACTTAATCAATAGTAAAGAAAAGTCGTTACATATTCAAAATAGAAGTTGATAACATCCGCACTACTTTCTCATACGTAACCGTTGTAACTTCAATACAACGAATATAGGAAATACATCAGTAGGCACATGAGTTGTTGCTTGAGTCACTTCTGGCCAGTTTGTATCACTCCGCATCACATGACATGGTACTCATAATATAATTTGGAGTCAGCTCACTGAAGATGCCATTTCTGCGTTGTAACTTCAATACAACGAATATAGGAAATACACAACAAAACAGAGCAGAAAGAACAACAAACGTACCCTGCTGTTGGGTCCACGGCGATTCCTCTCGGTTTGTCCAAACCGGTTTCAGTGATGATGTGGCTGTTCCCGTTACTGTTGTCCGTACTATATGAGACCACGACTATCCTGTTGTAGTTGTAGTCGGTGTAGTACAGATTTTTGTTGACCCAATCGGTGGCGAGAACTTCTGCACCAGTCGAAATCTCATTTATCAGCGTTGTTACTTTTCCAGTCTTGACATCAACCTAGTAAAAATGAAAATAGGTGGAAGAAATTAAGAATTAATATCGGTCAAATAGTGGTTACTTTTGTTTCATGTCTGTGGAAAATCGCAGTGCAAAATATCATCTAATGTACATTTCATTATGCAAAGAGACAAGGACTACAAACAACCCGTCTACCAATGCCAACATCGGTTGACGTTCACTTGAAAGTTCATCTGTGTTGTGAGTAGAAGTCATTTTGAATCAAAGTTAAAAGTTAAAATTGCCAACACAAAAATTATACTTACCAATTGAAAATGTTTGACTGATAAGCTACAGTTTATGTCAAGAAATGGCATTCATTACATTCATTCAGTAAATTCCTTGACTAGAGCTAACCAGTCGAAAATTTGTGTAGATCCAGTTTTTGTGTTACAGTACAGCTTTGATTCAGAATAGGTTGATGACGATGATGTTGATTTTTCAGGTCCGGTATTTGTAAGATTTAGGAACATGAACCCTTTGTATAAGGAGCCTTTGTATTTAGGAACATGCAATTGTGGTCTCAGAATTCTCTTACAAATCATTTTGGTAACAAGTTTTCAGTGCAGAACCAGTTATACCTGTTGTATTTCCTTTAGTCCGACGTCAATCCAAAAGACAAGCCCCAGACGTATGTCGTAGTCGAGGGAGACAATGATAGACGGGGACTTTGCAGCCAGCAGGTTGGTGACCTGGACGGTTTGTTGTGCCAGATTCCTGATGCTGCTGCTGTTGCCTTCAAACATACGGACCAGCGTCAGGCCTCCCTCCAGAAGATTGATCCAAAGGTAGCTCGGAGCCTTTATTTCTACAGTGAATACAAATGGTTGCATTATTTACTGAACACATGAACTCGACATATCTACATGTCATTCGTAAACAGTTTTCGAGGTCCGGAACTGAACTTACAACATACGATAGTTCGGTGTTCGGGTTGTGTGGCAAATTGTTGCGCTGGCCGCCACTTTTGTAGTGTGTAAACAATTCTGTCCATCGTCATCATTGTTTCTGGGCCCTGTAATCTCTTAAGATTTAAAAAGAAGATAGCTACAAGACGATATACATGATCAAGACTAATCGACCTTCATTGAATAGATCTAGAGACAGAGGCCAATACCGACTTCTAAACACTTGTGAAACTTTGCTCACGTCACCCTCGTGGAAAGTCACGTGTTGCAAATAATTCAATTGTTCTGGGTTATCCTGAAGTGGACCAGAGGAGTGGTCGAACATTTGCTGAGTTCATTCTTATTATGTTAATGAAAAAAGGTAAATTGTTATTCTCGATGCTACATTATATGTTTATTGTCCTTGTTTACCAATTAGGATAATTTTCTCATTTGTACATAGCAAACTTCAATGTATATGATTGGTGTTCAGTTTCCTTTCAACTTATATAGTACGTTTACGTTTTCATAGGATCCGTGGTATTTATGTTCCTTATAGTATGCTTTCGTGTTCTTCTCATATTGTTGTTGTTTTATCTATGTAAAAATGCAATTAAACAATTAGGAAAAAAATATTGGCTACAGTAAGGCAAGACTTACCTGAAGGAGCACACGTGGTGTTGTCGCTCTGGAGAACAAAATATGCCCTACAGACGCAAGTTCTTCCTCCTGGTCGAGCTAGACACAAATCCTGGCAACCACCTTCGGACTCTGAGCAAGCTAGTGTGTTCAAAAATAAGAGTAAAACATTTAGATTGGAATGTACTTGACAAATAAGAATTTCAAACTTTAAAATAAGACTTAAGTAGAAACAATTGATAAAAAAGTAGTTTCTACATTGCGACAAAATCAAACGAAGATTATAATATTATAAATGTCAAATATCAAACATTGTATCAGCAATACATTTCTGTACTGTCATTCCTATGACTTAACATTGCCCGAATGTACAGGAATGTACAAGCAATCTTTGTCAAATATCAAGAGATTCTCACCGTTCGTAACGTCGGCCTGTAAGCCAGCCCCGTACACGGCTATTCCCCTTGCACTCGAGAAACCGTCGACAAGAACTCGGTTTGACACCTGGCCCTCTTGTGATTTTGCATTTCTGTGGTCAGTTTGAAACACAAGTTAAAATTAGCTTGCGCTATTATATCACATTAAAAAGTCATTGAAGAAGTTAGAGATGTCCAGAATGATGTTTGAAAACATTGAAATCATTATAAGGTTACTAATGTGTAGTGTAATCACACTTATTATATAGCGTAATCTTACTTATTATGTATTTACTTATTCATTTTCTTATTCTTTTGTAGTTCCTCTTCTTTTGCATTTGTTTCATTAGGATTTATGGTACAATTTCAATTTGTTCTTTCGTTAATTTTGCTTAGTTTTGATTACGTATAAGTTTGTAAAAATTCCCATTGTCTAGCTTAGGGGAGGCCCATGAAAAGGCACCTAGCTTCTGATCCCCCCCCCCTGCATGTCTTCTTTTTGCCCTGTGTATATTTTTATAATTGTACATATATGCGAATAAACAATAGACAAATAAACAAATGATAAACAATAGAAGATTGTTGCTTTTTCTCGTGACGACATCGCTGAGTCCGACGCCATGTTGGTGTCCCTATTTGAATTTCAATGAGTCATAATAACTTTGGTGGATGTTTAAAGATCTTCTAACCCTTACAAATAACTACAGCTCAAAGAAGTGGGGGATTATACTTTAAAACTTGACGATGAAACAAACCTTGAGCTTCTATTCATTGAAATGCAAATAGGGACGCCAACATGGCGTCCAGCACCTGCCTGCTTGATTGCCATAGAAAGTGTGTGAAAACGCTCAGTTGTGCTACTCACATTCCTATAAACTCGGACCGGCTCGTCCAAAACAGGTCATTGATATGCAGGCTGAGATCGAAGAAAGATGTTGAGGAACGGAAGACAAGGGTTCGCCGATTGTTTCCAAACATGTCGGAGCTCTGAACGTTGCTCGCCGAAGCATCACTCCAGTACAGACGGCGTTCTGTGGAAACGATACATTATGATGTGATTTGTCGACTTCTTGTCCATCAGTGACAAAATAGGCTAAGGTAATATCTAAAAAAAAAAGTTAGATACAATCAAACTTCTTACACCATGCAACACTTGACAAGTTAAAACTGCGTTGAAGGTGTTCAGTGGTACCAATATTTTTTCTTCAAAATACTATTATACATTCTGTCAGTAATGCTACGTTCACAATTGGACAGAAGGGGCCCCGTCGGGTAGGTTACGGGCTGTGTTTTGCACTTTCAAGCATGACTAATGTTGTCCCATAGGACACCCTGTGGGCTATTTTGGGGCATGGCCGGGCCCCCGTAATGTTTTAACTCGCAGTTAAAATCAACTTGGGGCCCGGTGACAAATAGACGCCGTAAGCTACTCGTAGAAACACATAGTTATCTGGCATACATTGCACCGGTACAAATATGTGGCTTTGAAGCCCGGCCGGAGCTACAACCCTCTACGGGCAACGGTGCATGGGTGACCGTAACATAACTCGGGTTCTGATCTAGCAAAAGATGTGAAAATATTACCATTAAGGTCTATGGCGATTCCAATAGGGGTGTCCAGACCGCTACTGATTAGTATGGTCCTTTCACTGCCGTCCATAGCAGCCCGCTCAATTCTCGGTTTCCAATAGGCCGAATCCGTCCAGTACATGTACCTAAAGGGTTAGAAATACGGTTAACAAAGTTCTTTTATTACAAACAAGAGATGTTAATACCTATAAGCTAGTCGTAGTCATTCGGCTGCCTTTCTGAGTGCAATACTGATTCTACTTCTTACTGCCAGGTGGCGCTGCAGTAGGGATATTGTTGTCCCAAACGTGACCAAAAAGCGTGTATTCCCCTCATCACGTTTCCAATTAATGACCAGAATAAATTTTGTGAGCTATTCAGTTCCGGTGACGGTATCAAAAGAACAACCGAAACGTCTTTGTTGAATATTGTAAGTTAGAAAGCTTTCGGAAATAGAATTACCGACCGCAGCTTATATACGTATATTAAAATTCCATGTTTGACTCCCGTGAATTAAGTCACACGATCGACTGAAGGGACAACCCAACTGTTAACAATATAAGTTAATAAATAGATAGATAAAAATGTACATGACGATGATACTTATACAGGTTCGAAAAAAGGTCTAGACAATCTTTCACAAACAAGCATTCAGTCATAAAACTTAAAACACATTACCCTTCTTTCGGATCCAGAACTATGCCACCCGGATAGTCTATGTCCCGGGTGAAAATGGCCCGCGCGTTACTGCCGTCCATCCCTGCGACAGCGATGATGTCTGTGCCCCAGTCTGTCCAGTAGATGTTCTGTCCAGAATAGTCGAGTGCTAGCCCATATATTCCATAGACACCTAGTAGAGTACAGTCAAGCAATTTTAAATATTCAACGATCTAAGGCCCTGTTGATTTGAGTATATGGATGACAACCACATGCTTTCATCGATTTTCACTCATTTAAAAAACCTCGTTCATCAAATCGTAGAAAGCAGCTGCAAATGAGCAAATATATGCCGTAAATTGTACAAATTAAATGAAAATTCGATGTTTTTTTACATTCATTTTTCATATACTCAAGTAAAAGGAATTGGTATGTTTTATGCCCAACAGTAGGATAAGATTTGCACGAACTGCTTGTATCTAGCTACGACGAAAGCAGTATAACGTGAAGTCACATTGGGTCTTCGTTAAACACTGACGAAATGATGTCGATTGTTGACTATAGATTGCTAAAACTCATATAAAATCTGAAAGACCACGTACATGCTCATATACGTATCATATGAGCTTAATAAGCATAGGGTTTTAAACCTTTAAGTTGTCAGAAAAAAAAAGACTTACCTATGTCGCTTTTGTCGATGATCGTATCAAAATTAGATCCGTCTCTTTTAGCCCGATAGATCTTCTCGTCTATGAAGTCTGACCAATAGACATATCCGGTTTGTACGTCATAGTCCAGCGCCAATGGGAAGGTGGAACGTAGCGGAAGTGTGTTGTTTGAACCGGAAGTGAGGTCGACCTCCATGATGCTGCCTGTCAGACTATCGGCGACTAAGACGAAGTCTCCGGGGGAGTATCCACCTAGTCCAAAAGATTATTTTTTATATTATCACTACTTAAGCTCAGTTCATGTGACACAAAATAAAGAAATGTTGCCTATAGCTAGCTGACGTTACCTAAAGAAATGTTGCATAGGTCATTGGAAAAATGTAATTGTGGCACAACTTCAGGAAAACGTCCTTGGCCGATGTTGCAGCTAACTTCTACGGGTTGTGAAATGACTCAACATGTCCTGGTCGCATGGCGTTGCAGCAAGGTTTAGGCCCTATATGGCCTAAGCGTGACTGAGTCTATATACCCCCCTCTTCTATGTTCCTGAATGGTGTGACAAGGTTTGGTAGAGTCCATTCAGACCCAGGGAAAAATTTCTGTAACATCCGCCTGGAAACTGTCTTAAGGCTTTGTCGTACATATTTTTTTTTTTTTCAAATGACTTACCAGCCCGATAAAGCTATTCACGGACAATCGCATATTCCCCATTTTGTTGGATAAACACCGCATTTATTTTATATACCACATACTGTAAAATCTTCCATCACACGTTCACCTTGTCCCATCGGCATCTTGATTGTCGGAGATTACATTTATCAAGATTTCATGGGGAACGTTATCCTACAACAAGCCTTCCTACTAGAGTGTGGATCATAGAATTTAGCACAAAAATGGGAATAATTGGCCAGGAGGGTCAGTCCACGGGAAGGTTAACATGAAACCCTAAGGTGGTCCATAACTAAACGTCACGTTTGTCTTACTTAAACGGTCTTCTGAAACGACAGCCACCTCTAAGAGGGAGTCCATAATTTGGCTCATATCAAATTTTAAGGATTTGAATGGCTAATCTTTCAATTTTTCCATTACTGTATAACAAAAAAAGTGTAAATGTTATATATTGAAGGGAAGTGAATATCCCTATCCCATGAAACCCAATAGTTGGCATAGTTAGTGTGGTAGACACTAGGGAAATGTTTTGTTTCTGACCTGTTGGTACGGCTGGTGGTGGGGTGGTGGGGAGGCTGGTAGGTCGGACGTCAGAACAGCTCGCTCTGTCTGATTGAATGTAGCGCCCTTCTGCGCAAGCGCAGACACGGCTATCTCCGTTGGGTATACACAGCTCCGCACACAAGCCGTTCCGCTGGTCACATGCACCTGGTGGAATGATAGCGGTTAAAGCAGATACCGAGAAACACACCATTTATACATACACACATTAACACAGAATAACATACATACACACACACACACACACACACACTCACGCACACACATTAGTACACATGAAAGCTCACACACATTCACAGAGAGAAAGAGAGAGATAGCCACAGACGTACACACATAGACAAATTACACACACATTAACACAGGGGAACACTCAAACACATACTAACACAGGGGAACACTCAAACACATACTGATACACAAACAGACACACACGCTCTTATCAAGATCGCGTTCACCTTTTCCTCAGTGCCAGGTCCTTTTCAATTTATTTGTGCAAGCTGTCATAATAATCTTCCTTGCAAAATTTTCCCCAATTGCACGCAACTACTGCGCGTTAGAATTTGCCTTAGGCCAAGGCGCGGTCAAATGCGCCGTGTGACAGTCGTACGATTTTGATGCAATAGGATTTTGAAGCAGTCAGTGACAGAATTCGAAGCAACCACTGACAATGATAAAACACAGCCTTTTCTGTAGCAAGGCAGTTGAACTATACAGGCCACATGCATGGCTGTTTAAAAAAAAATGCTCTTATACTTCAGTCCCAATTGCACTGGTGCCCGTCGGGGGCCCCGAATCCACAAATTTGTCCCGGTGGACCACCGGATACCGTGGGGGAACTTCTCGGTGTTCCCACGAATAGCTCACAGCGTCTATATGTTGCCGGTTCGCATGTTGACTTTAAGTCCGGGCTAAAATGATTCGGGGTCCCGGTCGGGTCCAGAGATAGCCCGGCAGTCGCAGGGTATCCCACGAGGACACATAGGGGTCACGCCCGAGAGTGTAATTAAAGCCTGTCAAGTACCCGGCGGGGCCACCTTTTCCAACTGGGACCGAAGAGTTTTAACGGTTCTCAGTGGCAAATGTGCTAGATGTTGGCACATCGGCAACCCAATCCGCAGTCTGTTTTTTGGGCACACAGTTTGACAGATTAGCCGAATAGGGTCGGTGGGCGTCACTCCACCGTCCGGGAAGGTAGTGGGACACAACTTCGGGTCATGGTAAGTATCGAACTCGGGACCTATTGATTCCGAGTTACGCCACGCCGACGTCATGGGACCGAAGAATAAGTTAGCAATATCGTACGACGATCGTACGACGCGCCCTTACTTGTGTACAATGGCTGCTCTGTGTCGTCGTATACTTTGATGTTGTATGCTGCTGCCCAGTTTGAGTCGTCTGCTGTGGCCAATGAAATCGTCTGTCTGTTCGAGATCCGCTCGTAAAACGGTCTGCCAAACGTCAGGTTTTGTGAAGCTTTCTCCGTCCATAGGACATAATCCTATCCAAAGTAAACATGTTTCATATTATAAACTATGTGCATCTGCTCTATTTCTCAATGTTATCGAAATGTAAGATAAAGTAGAACATCGAATAAAAATCATGAGTCTATATTCAATATTTAATTGATGATGATGAGTTTCATTCGCACGTTTTTTCCAATATATATATAGGCTACATCCAGTAGAAATACTATATAACATGAAATACTACAGATATAGTTCCCTGTAATGTTGCTAGTGAATATTACTATAACAATAATCATTTGAAAAATAAGACGGCTAAAGACATGCTACCGCTTACTTGATTTTTCCCTCTTCTTTATGTATACTTTTGTCTTTGTGCAATTACAATATTGAAAGATATTTCAATAGAAAAAAGACTATTATGATAAAAGTGATAACGGCTTATCGATAAAGAAACAACAGGAAGAAGACGGTACCTTGTATATGGCTACACCGAACAGGTTCGCAGTAGTCGATGACCATAAGGTCTTCACATCGCCACCGTTTAGGTTACAGGACTGTACGTTTCCAGGATCACTGGTCACCCAGTATAACCTGCAACATGGCAGACATTAAACGGTTTGCTAGTTTTTTTTTAAAAATTATCATATAGCCAGATGTAGTTGACCAATCAGAATGCTACATTCAATGGTCGTTATTTTCCCATATACACCCACAATTTAGGATCCATTAATATGTCATTACCCTGTCCAGCTGTTAGAACGTTATCATTGAATGAGAGGGTATTCATTAGAATTTCATTTTTAAGAAATTTGTTGGTATAATATTACATAGAAATCTTTATTGACACGACAAAAGTACAGCGACTTTCGTAAGGTCTATACATGCAAACAACAAACAATGGTATACAAAATGATTGATCTAAGTACAAGTATATGAATACTTCAACATGTCGAGTTATATATATCAACAGACACACACCGTGATATGTGAATTTACTAATGATAGAAAGCGTAAACAATCAAAATCAATGTATTCAAATTCTGTAAACAAGAACATTACTCATCAATATTACTTAGGCAGTAAAAATGTGCCATACATTACAACATATAGGGTGTACATGTATTTGTTTGTTTGTTTGTTTGTTTTTATTTCACCAGGGGAAATCTTGTTGCCAGCAGTTGGTTTTCAAAGAACCCTGGGGGGAAACCCCAAACAAATTTGTTTACCTAAAATTTAAACAAGGTTACAAAATAACTGAATAAGGTTGCAAGAAGTAACAAAAACTATGTGCGAATTACAAACTGATCTAAAACCGGAGAAACTAGATAACATAAACATACCTATTCCGTAAGTAATCAATGGCCAAAGCGGTAGGCTTGCCTATCAAATCTTCTGTTTGAGAGGAGACGAGAGGCACTTTGTTGCTACCATCGGGAGATGCCCGGAGAATCTTTGGATCCTCACCAACCTCGGTCCAGAATAGATACCTAAAGCAATGTAGTAAAAAATATCATTTAGCTAACGTAACATGACCAGTTTTCGTGCACTACCAGTTATCGTCCAGTTTGGGCCATGTCCCGAGATGTATTTTGCCAAAGCTAGTTCTCATGAGCAGTAAATAACGTCATAAGTATGACCCTATGTCATAACTCTTCTTTATACAAAACAATGGATTAGGTTTACGTCCAGCGACATTACAGGATAAACTCCTGAACCAGCAACAACAAGTTGCATGGAAGCGTCATGCATGACATATTTTATCTGCAATTCGACAAAGCGTAGCTCATCGTGTTTTTCAAACTTATATGATAGCTAGTATCTGTTAAAAGTAGCCGACGTTATGCCTTTCTTTGATATTCAAACTATCCATGGAGATTCGAAGTTGAAAACTCTTACTAGTTTTAGGAAGGTTTAATACAACCAAGCGACCCCCGCACCGGTGGTACATTTTTGCACGGCAAAACATCATGGCCATGCGTTTATCACGTGAACGCTACGCGCCGCGCATGTCGGTGAAATTCACGACACAACATTGTTTTCTTTCATCGCGTCAAGCAAGCGGCAGGATAAAAATACTGACTTTACCATCATTTGTCTGCAGACTACTTTGGACAGTTAATGTGCATTTTTTTCCTAGTCTATGTTTTTCAAGTATAGCGCTAGAAGGAAAAAGACTGAAGTGGGCGATAATGGGCAACCCTAGCACAATTCTTCATCATACACCTCAGTATAAATACATATCGCACGGCTTTAAGCAGGTGGAGAAAAGACTTACAGACTATGCGTTTTCTTTTTAGAATGGCTGATATTTCTTCCCATGGATTAAACATTCGGTTTGAAAATCGATACGTTTTTAATAAATTGAACGATAATTGGTAAGGTTACGTTACATAAAAGATGAGTATTTGTTTTGTGAAAATACATAAGCTGGCAGCGTCAAGCGAGCATCACAATAACAGTACACAGTGTCTTCCTTTGAAAACAACAAAAATACCAGCGATTCAAATTAAGGGCAAGAAACTTACGAACGTCCAGGATGCACTGCAATGGCACTTGGCTGGTCCAGACCGGATATCAGAATCCTCCTCAGTGACCCGTCCAGCTTGGACACGTGGATCCGTCCAAGTCCGCGCTCCGTCCAGTACAGGTTGGACGCCACCCAGTCAACAGCAATGCCTAGGCATGGAATGTAAGTCAGTCTTATACTTCGGTCACATTTGCACCGGTATGTACCCGTAGGGGCTTTAGCCGGGCTTTGAAGCCACAAATTTGTCCCGATGCCGGACAGGGGAGGTCGTCGGGCCCTGGGCTGATTTTAACTCTGAGCTCTAAAAAAATCTGGGGGGGGGCGTGCTAAAAAAAAGACCGGAATGCACATGGTGCCCTACAAGGCCACGTAGGGGTTACGCCTGGAAGTGCAAAAACACAACAAAACAAAACAAAAATAGCCAGGTACTAGGTAGTCGAAGAGGGCCCCACGGGGCGACCTAGGGGTCACTCCCTAAAGTGGTAAAAAAAACAGTCGGTTAACTACCCGGCGGGGTCCTCGTTTGCAATGGTGACAGTAGCATGAGATACAGTCTTGTATCCTGATTAATGCTAGGGTCACATTTCAACGCCGGGGCCCGGCCGGGCTGTTTGATAAAACAAAGAATAAAGAAAGATAATAAGAAATATTTAAAACTTATGGTAAGGACTAATTTATCTCCCTTTTTTGTGTTTTGGTGTCTTTTATATCGTATTTTTCGTTCCCACAAGCTGCCCGACCGGGCCGTTTGCAAATGTGACCCCAGCATAATTGAAGCTCCTCTCATACTTTTGCCCCAAAATATCGGAACAAAAACTTCTTTAGACGTTAGCATCAAAACGACAATAGCATTTGTGACATTGTTGCGAATATCAACCAAATGTTTCTTTTTAAAGACCCATAGGTGGAAGCAAAATAAAGCAATAGCTTTGGATAAAAATAGAAGTTTTACCTTCGATTCCTTGTCCGTTTTGGAAAATTTGCGTCGAACTACGTTCACCGATAATTGGGAGCCTTCTGATGTGTTCTGTCCCATCTTCTTCTTCTTCTGTGAAGAATATCATCTTTCCTATAGAACGGTTGGTTTTAGGGTTAAACGGATGGCATATTTCAAGTCTACCAGTCAGTAAAGAATGGACAAAAGTATTATAGAACATCCTCCTCAGCAGGACCGACTCGCGCTTTACGTTACCTCCCGCATCGGCCCTGCAATTCCAAGCCGGTAATAAGCTAGCCTTATTTGGCACGAACAGTCATTATTTTGTTCTGAACCCAAAGTAGCGATGTCAGCGTAACCTGATTGGCTGATAGCTTCCCGGCGACCTTTGCGGTTTTGAACAAGATAAGCTTGTGCTAAGCCTCTGATTTTGCTGAAAGCTCTTCGGTGGTGACGTCGCCAGAAGCCAGAATACCGGCTTGGAATAGCAGGACCGACGCGGGAGGTAATTTACCGAGCGAGTTGGGCCTTCTGAGGAGGGTGTCACAGAGTAGTGTTGAAAGGACACACCTGCGTAATCGAAGTCCATAGCGAAGGCTGTGCCATGTTGCGCAATGTACGAGTCTGCCCACTCACCGGCATCAGGCAGTTCAAGGAAGTTGTGTGGCAACTGAAGAACGCCTTGACTGTTTGCAACCAAAAGAGCCTTCGAGAAGACATGCTCATCTATGACAAAAAATCCCACGAGAACAAAAAGGCATCAGACACTTTCATCCGAATTATAAGGCAAGTTGGCTACGGTTATTTTAATACATGTTCCAACGTTGTGGGTTTCAAAAGCACCATAAGTTGTTCAATTGCGTTGTTCACATATAATAATGTTCAAATAAACACTGCACACAAACTTATGTAATGATCCTGTTGATAGAGTTATCAGTTATAATGACCTATGACTATAGAGTTATTAGGACTCAAATGACTGTGCATCTCTATTATATCTTGCCCTTCCCTTACGACCTCAATGAAAAGCGGCCTGATTGCCGATTTGAGCTTCTTCAATTAATCAAAAAAAGTGAAAAACACATCGGTAATTAAGAAATCAAGCTATAGCTGAATCGCCAACTATGTGTCACTAGAAAAGGAATCCTTCTGGTTGTAAATTCCAAAGAGTTGCGTTGTCAATACATGATTAGAGACGGGGCATGGCATTGCACATTCTGTCATTTGTTGGAAAAGCCTCGGTTACACATAGCCGAACATGGCTCCCGACCACCAGCAAAACCAGGTTGGTTGTAGATCTGGAGCAGTCTGGTCAGTTTTAGATGAAGATACAAATTTGACTCCCAAACGCACGCTGACCACTACTGACCAACTACCAACCACTAGCCAACCCGTTCCAGTCCTCCCGTTCACAGTTGATTTTTTTTCTTCAAAATTTCAAAACAATCGGCTGGCGCGGCCGAATACCAGCCAACTGCGCCGAACACCAGCTAACCATAGCCGACCTATAGCTAGCTCCCAAACTACTCCCAACAATGGTTGGGAGATGTTCGGGAGACTATATTCGGCCATGTGTAACCGGAAATTCATATATACATTCAAACATCTATACGTAGTGATTGCGAAAGTAAAATGATTCCCCTACTTCCAGTGCAGGTGCGGTTGTCCTCCGCTAGGTGGAAGTTGGGTAAACACAAACACCTGTGTCCGTCCGGGTCCCCCACACAGGTGTGGCTGCAGCCGCCATTGTTTACCTGGCACTCCGCTGGACGATGAAAATACGACATCAAAAGTACATTTAAATGAGCCCATTCACAGTTGCGACTACGCATGTGCAGTGTCAAAGGTAAAGGCCCAAGACGTAACCAAAACCGTCGGGGCATTGTTATGCAAATCTAGACTGTCCAGACGGGAACTGTTTACAAGCCAGGGGCCTTCACCTTTGACACTGCACATGCGTAGTCGCACCCGTGAATGGGCTTATCGAAATGTATGCATTGAAACTAGTGTATCACCACGTACAACCATGTTCTAACGCTGCTCTCTTGCTTTGCAAAGTTGGAAAAAGCCATGATCTGAAATTACTTAGGATACAACGGGACCAACGCAAAACTATCATAATGGAAACCATACCGGGTTTGTTCAGTTTCTTTTCTGATATCATATAAACATCAGAACCGTCATAACTGATAGCTGCGTATGGATTCCATACTCACACTATAGATCAATATACATGTATTTGACTTATAATCTAGAGGTTCTGGGTTAGAATCCATAGCATGCCCCTATGTTGTTCCCTTACGAAAGACCCTTTCCACCCTTTTTCATTTCACACGTCGACTCAGGTGGAAATGACTACCTAGCAAGTTTTACGCAATATCTGTCTTTTTTTATGATCCCGGTGTGTGTGTTTGGATCAGAGACCATGAAACTGACCATTCAAATAAATTTGGTAATAAGAAGCGTATAAATTTACTGCCCTGGCATCCACGCGCGCATCAATTTTTGTTCCTCTTCAAACAAAAATTAAAAAAAAATCACATCTATACTGTGAATCATGCAAAGCAGCTACAGAATGAGAAAATGTATGTTATAAACTGCAAAAAAAAATGTTTCGGAAAACGGATACTAATATCGTAGAAAGACAACTCAATTTAAAATCAAAGAAAAATTTGTAAAGGAACAAAAATGAAAAATTCATCATTGGGTATACCATACTCTGTGTGTTTAGTTTTGCTTATCCTTCCTGACCATTTAGATTTCATAATAAAGGCGACTTTATTTTGCCAAATTTTGTTTTTATTTGCACGGTTGCAGCAGTTTTGTGGTTCCCAGAAGGATGCCATCTATATAATCAAATTAACATGGCCTAAACTGGCGTGCTATTGGTAATGCTTCGGTCCCATTTCCAATCCAGGGCCCGTATGCAAAAACGAAAAAAAATGCATTTCAAGAAAATACGAAATACATGTTTATGTGTCGCACATCTGTCATCTGCGACAGGAACTTGTGGAAACACTTGTGTCACCTCTCAAAATAGGAAGAACTGAACTGACTGAGGAGTAATTGTTTTACGTTTTTGAGTCTTTTGTTGTCTTTGATATCATATTATTCGTTCCCGATCCCACAAGCTGCCCGGTCGGGCCTCGGAATGGAAATGTGACCGATGCATTATGCGCAACAATGGAACATTATCCACATCAAGACTTACTTGGACCTGGTGGCTGCCGGCTCTGGTCGAAGAACTCAACGCCATAGACGTAACCATCACCCCTATGAGCGAGAATACCGGCCCCACTCCTGATGAAGTTGATTGTGTGGTCAGACCAGTCACTTGCCATGATCTCCTCCTGTGAAATTGTTCACAGAACAGAATGATAAGTAATGTTAAAGGAAGCCCAAGCAATATTAGGGCCCTAATTTTGAAAGTCTATAGTCAATCATCTGTACACATGATTAGTTCAAATACTATTATCACAATGTATAGTGACGTTCATAATGCAAAAATACGCTGTCGTTGTGATGTGAGAGCTCACTGAAAATCGTCGCCGGAGTTTTTGTAGGCTCGTGAAACTAAGGTGATCATTATACGGCACGTTTTGGCGTGGTTTGAAATGCTCGAAGTATGAAGTTACTACGCAAATGTGCTAAACCACGGTGGCTAAACAGTGTTGGTAAAGGTCACTACCATAAAGGTATTTCAGCATTATTTTTGTCCCCAATTTTAGACACTAATATTGGCCGTAAACAGAACATCCTGGAGGGAGATGTCTGCAGCCGCCATGCATCTGCCCTGAAGCCTACGGTTGATTGATTGATTGATTGATTAAATATTGCCTTGATTGCCTTTACAATTCAAAGGAAAAGGTGTATACAAGCTATTATTACTGTGTCTGTTATCCGAATCGACATATCTTGTTCTTATATGAGTTAGCATCGACTTCTGCTTTCTAGAAGTGTTCCTTACGTTACAGGTCCTTATGTCCTTTTTTGTGACACTGCATGGAAAAATGATACTTGATAGGGCAATATGAAGTGAATTATGCACTTATCGTTTGGTCCCAGCAGATACAGGCCTATAGATGATGATAATGATGATAAATCATAGGATAAAAGCAAAAACACGCTTGGCAAAGAAAATTATTGTCATGGCGAAGATATCTGCGATCTTATTATGCAAAAAAGAACTAACGTAGTACTCTTATTATGCTTTTAAAAGCATATTTAAACCAGCAAGGCTGTTGCAGTTTCATGCTATATCCAATCTGTGAGCCCTTTGTTACACCCACTGTCCAAAATCTGGGACGCATTTTCTGAGGGACCTACTTCCAGGCCAGGCAAGGAGGTTAACCTCCTTGTTTAGGGTGTACCTCTGAATGTCCCGCTGGTGACATATATATAGCCTAAATGCTAGCTTTCCGAGCTATGGTGTCCACAGATCATGCGCGGAAACAGTATACAATTTTTGTAAAAATTGTTGGAATTATTTGCAACCAGACGTATAAAACACAATCAGGCTAGCTCCTGAAGCTTTTCAAAAAACTATGAGGCAATGGCACTCTTACCCCATCAAATGTGATGTCGTAGAAATGTGATCCTATAAATGTATAAAACGTTGCCCTGTTGTTGCCATTTAGATCGCACGATTGGATGGTGTCAAGAAAGGTGTCGGCCCAGAACAACCTGCAAGCACACAAGAAGGATCAGAATGGTGACAAACACATACTAGATATAATACTAATTTCATCCTCCTTTTTTCTGCTCATTTGTACCTCGAAAAAGACTGCTTCATTACCACAAAAGCAAACGTTTGGTAAATATAGAATACAACACGGGGTATTCCTTATCACCCGTGGTACCAGAACGACCGCGGGTGGTACCTCGGGTGAAACGGAATACCCCGCGTTGTATTTTATATATGTCATACACACCCGAGAAAACACACATGTAAATGCGGAATGCGCCAAAAGCTGAGGGAGTTTTGTGTCCTTGAACACAAAACTATAACAACATTGATTCCAACCTGCGAATCCGGTATTCGACGGCGGCGCAACTGGCGCGCTCGAAATGCATTCGAAATATTCTATGGAAGCCCGTGTGATACAACTCTAGAACCTCATGTTATACAGATAGTTATCACACGGTCCGGAACACCCGTATCAGGTCCAGGTATGACATAAAGCAAAATACAGAGAAGCTCTTTCTTTTTTTTTAGCCAATATCCACCCGAAAGAATAACAATTTCAGTACAATCCCCACCTGTTTCCATCTATCACAAGACCACTAGGATAAACAATGTTGTCCTTTACTACTAATGTCGTCCGATTCTCTCCTGAGAGCACTGCCCGCTCTATCCTTGGGTTCTCACCACTCCAGTCACTCCAGAAGAAGTATCTTGACCAAAAAAACACACATGTAGAACATCAAAATACATTCATTTAAAGTATTTCTCTAGAGCTATCGTGAAATGTAACTCGTTGCCACCAAGTACAATACGAACATGCTCATAAGATAGGCCAAGCTTAAACAACGCTTGCTAGTTGTGGAAAGGCTAGGTGAAACATGTCGTTCATTGTAATATGATATAACCAGCTGTTCATCTTCGTGAGTGTGTGAATATCAATTACGTAGTACATAGTTGCCTCCTACCAAGGTTTAAAGCGAAAATGGTGTAATAGGATACTTGTTTCCTGTGCAATCGATTTTTTTAGATCATAACAGTCTTTCGGAAGAGACGTAAAATAGGGGTCCCGTGTTTGAGGAGGTGCTTCGAGCGCGTTACAACAGCCTCATTACTCAGAAATGGGTACCTACTGGCTGTAATAATACAACCTGGTGAATTAATAACCATTGGTGAAATAGTTTACTTACCCTGCATTTGGATGAACAGCGATACCGCGTGGCCTATCCACTCCTTTATGGACAATCACGTGATGTCGTGGCGGCCTGTCTTTGTAGTTGACCAGCGCGATCCAGTTGAAGAAGCCGTCTGTGTAGTAAAGGTTCTGGTTCAGCCAGTCGACCGCCATGCCTTCTACTCCGGACGAGATGCCCTCCAGTAGAGTGGAGAAGGACTGGATCCTCCCATCCTGTAATTCTACCTGCAAATACAACAGAAAAAAATTATAACATAGGTTTATCAGAGGCCGGAACAACCCGAGCCTCACTTTGGCGCATGACCCCCCAGACCCGTGATCAGCTGACCTCGGGAAATTCAAAATGGCCGCCGTAATTGGCAACAGGTCTATTTTTCACACTTCCGAGTACGCATGCGTGGTAACAGGAATTGTGGGTAACATGTCAAAGGTGAAGGCCCTCGAGACGTAAACCAAACACATCTGGACATTGTAATACGAATCCAGACAAGGATTGTTTATAAGACATGGGCCTTCACCTTTTACATATTACTCCAAAATTCTGTCGCCGCGCATTCGTACACGCAAATGGGACTAGCTTATTGGGTGTACTCATTTAGAGTGCAGATAGACAACCAAGGGAGATTGAGAACCTTTCTTCTCTTGGAAGAAATTGTAAAATGACTGTTTGGGAACGCATCTACAAGCAGCGAGATATACTGTACACCTCATACTATCTTGACACTAAAAATATTTTGTTTTGGAAGAAATATCTTCATCTTGTTTTTGCGTTTGGGAACGCATATATCAGCAGCGACACCTGGGCTGCATTGCAATAGGAACCAGTCAGAACTGCCTTGAAGAAGGTGACAGATGGTCAACGAACCGTAGGTTAAATAAATCTCTTGGTTGTCTTTTTGTTCAGTTTATCTAATGCTTTGTCTGACCAGGGGCATTATATCCTTGGTCTGACTAACTCGCGTGCAAATACCGTACCGTGTGTATTTCCCTCAGACCTGTGTCTGCCCAGAAGATCACATTACGCTGAAAGTCGTAGTCGATCGCCTCTATTCGGGAGGGTGCCGCAGAGGTGAAGAGCGTCACGACGGGGAAAGGAAGGCTTTGGCCGTGTGACTCTCGGATGACACTTCCGTTTCCGGCAGTCATTTTTACTGACGTCACAGTGTCAACGGGATCGTAATCCAACCACAGGTAGCTCGGAGATACAATCCCTAGAAAACAGACGATAAATAATAATAATTTAATTACACAACAATTGTACAATGTATAAATTATGTCATCCACTGATACAATACGGTATAGTAGTGTGGGATGACAATGGGATTTTATAATCATTGGAGGAGTTTCTAACGTCTAGAAATTCTATAAAATATTTTCCAATGTTTACTATGCAAGGGTTGTCACATGTCATTATGTAAATTTGCAATTAAAGTCCATTTAGAAAAATCCTGGTAAATACGACGATAGCATTGAGTATAGTGAATTACGTATATCATATGACTAGACACGTTGCATGTTAAACGGAAACAGTACACAGGAACTAGATCTAAAGAGCACAAGTGACTAAGGCCAGTAGAGTTAAGCTTGTTGGTTGGTTGTAAATATGTTAGATCCGACAAAGGGATTGATTACTACTGTAAATGCAGAAATTGTCGCGGTGGTTTTATCTACGCGGTATTCGTGATAAGCTGTTCGCCGCGAAATTCTTTTCCCTCCTACCCCCCTGTCTACTATTTTCTCAAACGCGAACTTAAAACTACCACAAACACTCCGTTTCCTCCATACCGCGAAATCAAAACCATGCGGACTTTGAAGCATTTACCTTATTTACTATCACCGGCAAGCACATGACAAATATGGACTAAGTTGAGCTTGATCACTGTAAAAAATTAAATGTTTAAGCATGCTTAATGATATTCATGAATGAGACTTGTTTTGTGAAACGAAAGCACAAGACATACTCATTCGAAACGCTGCTAGATGTCACAAAACAAGGCTATCTGGGCTCAGTAGGACATAAACTACGTGAGCTATAATTACTATGTAGGAGATTCATTTTGTGTGTAAAGTATGGCATACTTGGTGGAATGCAGGATGTTCCATCTTCCTGCAGTTCCCAAGATGACCGGCAGGCGCACGTCGTTCCACCTGGATTAGTGAGGCACAGATGTTGACAACCTCCATTGGACGTGGAGCACGCTACAAAAAAAAAAAAAAAAAAAAGTTATTTTTAACAAAAGAAAGGAGCAACCCATAGCATCATACTTTGTAATAATGGCACCCAATCTCCATACGTTTAGAAAATGGTATTTTGGAATTTGGGGACTGGAAACAACATTTTTGGATACAATTATCTGCTTTGTGTACAGATTGGAAATATTTCAAATGGCACGCCATGTATGTTGTTACCATTGATGACGTCAGTAGGTGTTGCCATGGATACGTAGATGTCGTTAGGATTTGACAGGCCGTCGACTAGGACGCTCCGCTGCATGTTTGATCTAGACAACCTGTAAGTAGGAACCAGAATAATCTGTTAATTTTTTTCCTTATGATATGTCTTAAATACAAGTCGCTAGGGGGCCAAAACTTGCACCACTTACTCCTTGCCCCAAGAGCTATCCCTCACTTAAAACTCACGATGATAGCCCATCCAGAAAACCACATCTCAAACTTTGAAGTTCTGCTGCAGTACCATAAATAACCGATTGGAAACCTATTATCGCACTTGACCTTCGTTTTCCTGACCCCTACCCACCTACCAAATATCATGACTATCCATCCTCACCCTCTGGAGTTATGCTGCTCACAAATTAACCGACATGCACACAATACAAAATTCGCTGCAGTAAAGTAGGAAGCCCATTGTTGAAGTTGACCTTCGTCTCCCTGATACCAGAATACCCACCTACCAAAACGCATGAACATCCAGCCACAGCTTCTTGAGTTCTGATGTTTACACCCCACAGCCAAATATCAAATATAACCTTCTGGTGAAGGTAATAAAGAAGATAATAATAACAATAATGATGGTTTATTGGTCCAAAATTACCCGTGCAATGGCAGCCAGTGCTGAATTGTTGCAGGGTTTACAATCACATGATACACAAGATACATATTTGCTCCACACTGGCACTTTGTGGAACTATCGCAAGGGTCTGGGCGGCTGCCATTCGGCGCCAGCAGGTGACCTCAGTTTGACATTCCCTAACCAAAGTCACGTACCCATTCACACCTGGGTGGAGTGAGGAAATTCGTGTTAAGTGCCTTTTCCAGGGGCACAACATCGGGGCATAGCAGTGGTTTCGAACCCGGGACCTATCGGTTCTGGGCGAAACACCCTATCGATTGCGCCACACGATGCCACACGAACATTTTTGAATGTACCAACGATTACACTGTTTCATTCATGTTTGTCCAGTACATCTAGTAACTAAAGTAACTCTTTACATAAAAAAGGGAAACGACTGTTCTTACACGCCAACATGCTTAGTTGTCCAGGATGTCCAGTAGATGATGTTATCGTCGATCGCGATGCCAAACAGGTAATCTGAAGGTAGATACAGCAGTCTCCGGATGTCATTGCCGAACAGATTGGCACTAAAGATGCTGTGTGCCCCACCATCGCAGAAGTACAGCCGGTTCCCTGAATGAACATGGTTTGTGTGAGCAAGACGAAATAATGAATATCTTTGAACCATGTGTGTGTGTATATACATGTGTGTGTACGTGTGTGCGTGTGTTTGTTTGTGCGTGTGAGTGGAGGGGGTGTTTGGGTTGTATGTGCTTGTGTGCATGTGTGTGTCTTTATGTCTATCAGTGTATATGTCTGTGTGTCTGTGTGTTTGTGTGTGTGTCTGAGTGCATGTGCGCGTGTGCAACTGTGTGCAAATGTGTGTGTGTGTCTGTGTGTGTGTGTTTATGTATGTATGGAATATGTGTGTGTGTGTGTATGTCTGTGTGTGTGTTTATGTAACTATGGATGTGTGTGTGTGTGTTTATGTAACTATGGATGTGTGTGTGTGTGTGTGTGTCTGTGTGTATGAATGTGTGTTTGCACGATCGTGTTAGTGAATGTGTGTGTATGTGTTTGTGTCTGCATTTTTGTGTGTGTATGCATATGCATGTGTGCGAATGTGTGTGTGTGTGTATGTATGTTTGTGTCTGTGTGCATGTGTATGCATGTATGCATGTGTGTGTTTTTGTGCATTGTGAATATGTATTGTGTGTGGAGTCGTGTGTAATAAGTCGTGTGTGGAGTCGTGTGTAATAACTAACAGGTGTTCACAGTTGATACATCGACGTAGAATTTCTAAGACAAAAGCATTCTCCTTCAAAGCAAGCTACTCACCTTTGTAGTCCATAGTGATCATATTTGGATCAGTCAGATTACTGATGATGGTTGTATGGTTACTGCCGTCCATCGCAGCACGGTCAATTCTAGGATCGCTACCCCAGTCCGTCCAGTACATGTATCTGTGTGAATTGATCAGAAAAGAAAGAATAAGATTTTTTCTTTTATCCAAAACAAGATCAAACAGATCATCAAAATCATATCATTGCTTTTTGATATGATACAGATATAGTGTTTGATTTTAACCCTTGTCCTGCTGACGTTTTTTACGCAATTTATTTCATTAATTTGATTTCTTAATAAAGTCATTTTCCCTTTAAGCCTTTTTGCCTTGCTGTGGCATAGTTACTTCCACATTCGGTGCGTTTTGCTGCGGTGTGATGCGTTCAGCTCAAAAATACCCCCAACCCATGCGTATACGGGTACCACATTAAGGCTCTGTCATGGACAGGGGTAGGAAAACCTCATGCGATTACCCGTTTCTGGGGTCCAATACTAGACCTCCAGGACTCCCGACTGCTGGTGACGTCAGCAGTGCCCTGGGGAACGATCCGTTCATCCGGGCTACTGAAACGGTCTTCGCCCTGGAGTCGGTCCAGTACACATTGCCGGCAGCATAGTCCAGCGCCAGTCCATAGGCACCTACAGATGTAAAGGTATCTCACTTAAAAAAAAAAAAAATGGCAGTATTTTTTTTTCACAAAATGAGAAAAACCTCTATGTGAGAAATTAAAGAAAAACAATCAATTGAATGCCGAAAATCAGGATTTTGGAGGTTCTTTATTTCACAACCAGTAATTCTCACCTGCTAACCTTTCGATGTCTGTCAGACACCTTCTTCAGAGATTCTGACTGGAGTACTGCTCCTCCCCGCTATAAGTAACAGAAGTTGGTAGCGCTTAGCCATGTTTGGGACAGTGTTCTCATTGCAAAAGCGCCACCTACTTCGGCTTCTTATAGCGGTGATAAGCAGTACTCCAGTCAGAAGCTCTGAAGAAGGTGTCTGACAGACACCGAAACGTCAGCAGGTGAAAATTAACGGCTGTGAAAAAAAGAACCTCCAATATTCAATCAACTCAATAATTGTGAATAAGCCCCCTCAGAGTATGGTGGATTGTGGGTAAGGTCAAAAGTTAAGAGCAGCTGTCTGTAAAAACCAAGCAAAATGAGGAAAAAGTGGCCAAGTTCAAAAAATGAAATTTTCTTAGATTTTGTGTGGTGGTAGGGTCTTGGCCCAAACCTACAAAAATGGGAAAGTTTTTGGTCGGAGGTTACCAGTTGCCATGGTAACGGCCATTTTTCAAAATGGCGGATTTTCGCCTTGTGCAGGCCTCTCTCTCGCTCAAAATGGACCATCTTTGGCCTACTGTAACTCGCACAAATGAATAGAAATGTTGCTGCCTCTAACATATTATATTATCCATATCTTAACAAGAAAAACCATGTTAAGTGTTGCTCGAAATGTTTTTGCAGTGAGATGCAACAGACGTTTAAAGATGACCTGTTTTAATGAAATTTCAAAATTGACAAAACGCCATCTTTTTGACGTTTTTAGCAAGCAATACCTCCTTAAAGGGCACTTCAAATTTGTTGATTTTTGGCACAGCTCTAGTTTAGACCTTTATAAATATCATATTAAAAAAGAAGTCTGGGTTCTCAATGGGGCGAGCCACAGTGACCCGGAGACTAAGCCATTGTTTCCATTGTAGCAGAATTTCAACTACAGAATTGAAGGTGAAATAAACATGTGCAACTTGGTGATTGAGATAAGAATGACTTTTCTTCAACTTTTTTATGGTGCAAGAAACCTGCCTGGCACTTAGAAAAGTATTTTGTAACCGTTGACTGTTGGTTGCCATGGCAACGGTCATCTTTGTTGTTAATGATGGATTTTCACATGGTTGTATTAGGAAAACATCCCTATAGCTACCTGCTGATTGCACTAGAGATATGGACATAACTTTTATATTTCCATATAGCATGGTTTCCAATGTTTCATAGACCAAAAGTTCAAGATCAAGCATTAAGATTAAGAGGGTGTACTAGGGGGTTATCAGAACCAATGAAATCAGAATTTTCATCTTGCTAAATTTTAGTCATTTTTAAGGGGCTTCCATCATTGGCAATGTTGATGAATGGTTTTACCAGAGAAACATTGAGTCAACAACTAACATTGTTTTATAGGGACACGTATAACAGGAGCCGTGACTTAAGGGTAATTATGTGTATTTTCCGTGTTTTGGGACTGATACGAAATAAGTGAGGTAATCATGTCTCACTACGGTGTGAGCTATGGCCATCTTAGTGTCGCTGTGTGAAAACCACGGATAGATGCCATGAAATGCTTACAACAATTAAAAATGTTAATTAGGGCACTACATGGGGTTTATAGGGAAACTTGGTATGGAATAAAGCTGTTTTACACATTCTTGATATTTGTTCTCTAAGACATCAATCAGTAAGTTACTTACTCAATCATTTTGTGTATTCACTATGTGGTACATAAAGACAAAGGGTCCGCATGCATTGGGGTTATCAGGACTCCACATACCAGGGGTATAGAGGGTGCAGAAGGTGTATTGCGGAACACTTCTGTTTACCTCTTCCTATGTTAAGATTGACCACCTACGTACATCCACTGGAGAATATTGTAGACACATTTTAGTTTAATCTTTGGATAGTTTTCCCGAATTCTCCGTAGATGAATACTTTCTGTATCTGTGCTAATTTTGACCTACAACTTGTAACTGTAGGTCAACCTATAGCTGAAATAGAATTTTAGGCTTTTCTTAAATCAGTGGCTTTTAGTTTCTAAAATAGTAAAAAAATTGTATACATGTATTGTTGATACGATACATATAAAAAATTCTGAAGGCACTAATCACTGAGGTACTCGGATATCTGATATACAGTTTTTTTGTTTCGCCAGGCCGTGTCCCTCGAATTCATTGTGACAGAATGCATAAAAAAAGTATGCAGTATATATAGAATAATTATATAGAAAGAAATCTTAACTTTATTAGCATAAATAGTCAAATCAAAGTATAGTCCCTGACAAAAATACAAGGCCCCTCTTAAGCTCAGTTCATTAACTTTGTTTTAGTGAGCTATTGGTTAAAAGTACTACTTCGTCTTCAATTTTATGATGGTCTACCCATCATAATTTTCAAATTGTATAAACAATCTTAAAAGCAACTGTCTCCGCATCTGGATGTATCATATCAGATGCATAGCATCCTACTACTCCCCTTTTTTGTCAGTGGGTGTTGCAGAAGGTCAAATACTTTACTGTGCGCATAACTATGACATTTACCTTGTGAATATCCGTCATTAAGTATGGCCGTTTCACATTTATATAATAATATAGATGTAAGGAAATAATGATATGTAATCATATACTTAAAAAATATTGTTTGGAGGCAAATTAGAATTAATATTTATAAGGGTATGGTTATCTGTAAGTGTATGTATTGTGTGCTGCACATATACACATTGGCTTTTGTTGTGACCCATGTATGTCCATATTCTGTTAGTAGTTGTATTGGTAATTCATTTTGGAAAACCAGTAAAGATAGAAAATAAAAGAATGCCCGTTGCCATGGCAGCAATCAACTGTTACAAAAAAATAGAAGTGCCAGGTAGGTTCCTTGCAGCATAAAGGATTTAAAAAAATCATATTATCATCTCAATTTCCAACTTGCCAATCCTGAGTAAGAACAAATTTTGAACCAATTTTGAACCTTAGAAAGACTGTTACAATGAAGAAACCTACTTTCCTAAGTAATAGGTAGGATTCTTTGTTACATGAAAAAACGTCAGATTTCATTTTCTTTACATATGTAACAAAGCTATGGATGTTTTCCTCCTACAACAATGTGAACATCCACCATTAAGAACAAAGATGGCCGTTGCCATGGCAACCAGCAGTCAACTGTTTACATAATACTTTTCTATGTGCCGTGCATTCATCAACATTGCCCATGATGGAAGAAAAAGCCCCTTAAAAATGACTAAAATTTAGCAAGATGAAAATTCTGATTTCATTGGTTCTGATAACCCCCTAGTACACCCTCTTAATCTTAATGCTTGATCTTGAACTTTTGGTCTATGAAACATTGGAAACCATGCTATATGGAAATATAAAAGTTATGTCCATATCTCTAGTGCAATCAGCAGGTAGCTATAGGGATGTTTTCCTAATACAACCATGTGAAAATCCATCATTAACAACAAAGATGACCGTTGCCATGGCAACCAACAGTCAACGGTTACAAAATACTTTTCTAAGTGCCAGGCAGGTTTCTTGCACCATAAAAAAGTTCAAGAAAAGTCATTCTTATCTCAATCACCAAGTTGCATATGTTTATTTCACCTTCAATTCTGTAGTTGAAATTCTGCTACAATGGAAACAATGGCTTAGTCTCCGGGTCACTGTGGCTCGCCCCATTGAGAACCCAGACTTCTTTTTTAATATGATATTCATAAAGGTCTAAACAAGAGCTGTGCCAAAAATCAACAAATTTGAAGTGCCCTTTAAGGAGGTATTGCTTGCTAAAAACGTCAAAAAAATTGCGTTTTGTCAATTTTGAAATTTCACAAAAACAGGTCATCTTTAAACGTTTGTTGCATCTCACTGCAAAAACATTTCGAGCAACACTTAACATGGTTTTTCTTGTTAAGATATGGATAATATAATATGTTAGAGGCAGCAACATTTCTATTCATTTGTGCGAGTTACAGTAGGCCAAAGATGGTCCATTTTGAGCGGGAGAGAGGCCTGCACAAGGCGAAAATCCGCCATTTTGAAAAATGGCCGTTACCATGGCAACTGGTAACCTCCGACCAAAAACTTTCCCATTTTTATAGGTTTGGGCCAAGACCCTACCACCACACAAAATCTAAGAAAATTTCATTTTTTGAACTTGGCCACCTTATGCTTGGTTTTTACAGACAGCTGCTCTTAAAGCGTGATATATATATATATATATATATGTATATATATATATATATGAGACAAAAACAATTTCCACTAGACTGGCCGTCATTTGCTTTAAGAGCAAATTCAGCATGTTTCGCCCATACTCCTCCTCATGCAAGAAGTGGGCTGTCCCAAAATAACTCCTGGGCACATAGAAATATTACCTGCATGTTGGAAGGCAACATTTGCGAGAGCATCATACTTTGCCAATCTCCCTCCCGATGCATAAATTGACTGTTCCAGAATCACCCGTGCAAAAACAAAAATTTCAAACTCTTCATATCTTTTTAAACTTGGTGTCATCTGATAGGTATTTGTGAAAGAAACAGAATGTTTTTTGTTTCAACAAAATCGGACATACCGTTAGCGAGTTACGGCCATTCAAAGGTCTGAGAATTAGTCCTCAAATTCTCTGGAATCCGTAAAAAACCGTTAAAATGTAATATCTTAAAACTGTCATAACTCAGTAATAATTCACAATAGAAGCACCAAATAAGCTGCATTCTCTTTATTTACAATGATATTAACAAGTCCTTAAAGCTTGTAGCTTTGCCTTCATCGTTTCTTTAGATTTCTCATCTCAAAATATCACCAAAAGTGGGAAAAAAATGGACATGGGCACAGGACATCTTAAATATGCAAGATTGCGATATCTCTGTAACCGTACAATATACAAGGAAACAACTTGGCATACATGGGTTCTGTAACATGCTGAATCTAAATATGGCGGCCATAAAATCTATATATATCTGCTTCAGAAATTATGAATTATGATGAATAATTGATTTCCTGAGGTAATAAGATGTGCATCCGCTAATTAAATATGCAACTTGCATATCTTCCTTATACTTGAAGATACACCAAAAGAAAAAAACGTGGTACACAGAGGTTTAGACACATGCTGATTCCAATTTTAGCCTCAAAAATATAATCTGATCCAGAAATATTGAACTACATGTATTACCAAATGCTATATATTTACATTTGTACACACTGATATCATTCTTTGTACAATCTGCAATATTGGTCCGACAATTCAATATCCAGCATTCATTTCATTTCTTCCCCTTTTTTCACTGCAGGAATTTCGTTTCTTGTTGCAGGGCAGTTGAGTGGCAAAGTACATGTATTTATTGTATTGTATTGTACATGTATTATATTTCAATTTTACGGGAATCAGACAACTGGATCATGGAACAGGTGGCCATTGCTTCCCTGGTCTGGAACTATTTCTACAGTTGAATCAACTACAAAAGCTAAATCTACTTTTTGTATGGTTTCTCTATCCAGCTGAGATAACCAAGACACACATGCTGATCACTACAAGGGTAGAAGTTGCTGAAGTTCTCTTTCGTTATGTACCAAAACTACAGTTATTTACGGCAAATAGAAATTATATCTAGTCTCGTCTTCTAGTTCACTGGCAGTTCTGTTGGTTCTTCATCACTTTCCTCCTCTTCACTCTCTTCATTCCTGTGTCAAAAGAGAAAACGTCTGTTGAAATTCAAACTTTATAATACATGCACATGGCAGACACAAATTTCAAACAATGTATGATGAGATAAATATGAAACTTGGATACTTAGGTACTTTATTTCCTCCATTAGCTACCATACATTTATACTAAGTAGTACTGGTAATTGCATACAATAATAAAGGCTATCATTCATTATAAATGTAACAACTTAATAAACTTAACAGACCAGCATAGTTCTGTCAAGTGAGGTTTATACTTCTACTCATAAAATAAATTACAACGGAAACTACGACTCGAGTAGAGGGCAGCTGGGCATCCCCGCCGCCCCCCTCCCCCTAGCAGTGACGTCAGAAGGTGAGGATAGCGAGTACAGTTTTCTGCATTTTAAGTTTAGATTACGGCACTAGCAAAAAAAACAGGAACCAAATGCATCCATAGGGCGTTGAAAATGATTTATAGTAATCATACATGCAACCACTGGCACGAAAATCCACGTATTAAAACGGCAAATTCAAATTATTTGAGCTACCATGCGGCATACAAAAACAACAGTGTTTACCGATAATCATGCGGCCAAATTTGACATAAAAATAACCCAAAACCCACATTAAACTACGTAAAGACTTGGAAAAAGACATTACCTGGCATTTGGGTAATAGAAGTGTCCGTATTTTGGCCCGATGCCGACGTAATCGGCTCCGAACTACAGCGGTCTGTAGCGCCCGGGCCGCCGTCCACCATCTTGCTTCCTTCCCAAAACTGGCTCGCGATTACGGAGCCCACCATGGCTCGAATATATGCGAATTTGGTACCAAAATAACAACAATCTCTTGAATTTTCCAACGATACCAATGTCGAAATTTTTTTTAAAGGGGTACCTCCCTCCGGAATTTCGATTTGAAAAATCAAAATGTGAATATTTTCACCAATGAAAGTCGCACAAGCTGACCACTTACATCATTTTGTAGATCGTAATGCTGGCTACAAATTGGCGACTAGTTTTCTTGTTTACGAGTGACGTAACGATCCGTATTTGGATCGGCGCGAAGCCGGCCCTCCCCAAGTGCGTGACCGGGAAGCGGGTGCACCTGCTCCCGCGGGCGAAATGCGCGTAACCCGATGGGCGATTTCTCGCTTATGGTTGACGGTATTTTAGTAAATCCTTCACAGATATTGAGTTAAGAACCTTCTTTAACTACTGGTATAAAATTATAAGCGATTTTTGACCGTTATGTATCAGATCGTACGCCTTGAATTTGGCGCATTTTTCGGTTTTGACGGGGCCGGAGAACAAATTTCGGGATCTGCGCCACCCCTACTACACTGCGAGACGCCAAGAGCTTCTTACTGCAAAGGCTTGCGTGTTTACCTGCAACATGACCTCAGGTGACCTAAATAGAACAGTGTTCTTTGGCCAGTAGCAAATGGAACGCGGGGATCCTTAGATAGAACATGGATTCCTTGGCCAGCAGCAAATAGAACATGGAACGTGGATACCACTTTTGGCCTGTTTTTGGTCTGAAAATGGGTCCAAAAGTCCCCAAAATGAAGCATTCTGAAGTGATGTACACCAGAATTGTGATTGGAATCCTGTAGCGACATGTTCAAGGCACCCTTGTACCGAATTTCAGGTCACTTGCTAGCAATACCAGGGCACAGGAGCCCAAAATATAAAAATTGTCTAAAAATGCCCCAAAAAACCTCCATAAAATGGATTTTAAGGCCTGTTTCAAAACAATTAAAAAAGGGTCTGGGGGTATTTGCCATCTTAACCTCCACACCAAATTTCAGGTCGGTTGGTTAAGAAATGGCGGAGTAGTAGCCATTTGAAGATTTGTCAGGAGGAGAAGAAGAACCAGACAAATACAATATGTTGAGCCCATACTTATGGGCTCAACATAAATATTCACGTAGCCAGCATTGCTAGACACTTTGGGGACCCATCGAGAAGCTAGAGGCAAAAATTTTAACTCGGACCATAATGAAGCATAATGGAACATGCGCAATCAGCACCGGAGGGTGGCTTATAAGCCCATTCACGGTTCCGACTACGCATGTGCAGTGTCAAAGGTAAAGGCCCCTGAGACGTAAACAAAGCCCGTCTGGGCGTTGTTATGCAAATCTAGACAATGTGGAAACGAGAACTCTTTACAAGCCATGGGCCTTCACCTTTGACACTGCACACGCGTGGTCGTAACAGGAACGGGCTTATTGAACTTAAAACTTTGCTACCACTCACTTATGATGCCGTCTTTAACAACGCTCTCCCTCCCACTTCCATCGCGACGGGCCCGCTTTATGTCTCTATCATAGCGATCTGTCCAGTACACGAAGTCGGTCGTCGGGTCGTAGTCCACGGACAGCGGCCATCTTGGGTCACCGAACGGAAGCGTGACGTTTGATCCGGAAGTGACGTTGAACTGAAGGATGTTGTCGAGGTAATTGTCAGCAACCAACAGAAATGATCCATCGTTGGGAGAACCGTAAGCACCTAAACATGGGAAAAAAATATTGAGAACTTGACATTTTGTCAAAGATTGTTTCCTTTATGATATCAAACGACGCGGATGATTTTTTACAGATTCGCAGTTATTGAGACGAAAAAGATGAACACTGAATTCTCGCTGTACCGCCGCAATATTCATCATATAAAATAAGAACAAGTGAGGTGTGTATAACATGATCACAGATGAACAAGACTTTGATATCTCTCTTTTTATACCACAAAACCCACTAACCATTAAAAACATGCGACTTTTTATCAGCCACTACGTCAAATAAAGAAGAAGTCTAACCCCCCAGTAATGTTGTAAGAAGAAATAGTAGTTAGATGCATAGAATATACACTTGTTATCATTGTTACCCTTACTGCTGTTTGTACACTTGCAAATAGCCAACGGGCATGAATATGCAAATGAAGGTCATTCTTCTACAACGTGAATAAAACACAATTGCCAAACTGTAGCTGTCTTCCCCAGGCTAACTACGCAGGCCTAACATAGTGACACTTCGCTGACAAATGAAAACTTGTGCACATGTGATCATCCTATTTGACCAAATTTTACTACGTTCAGCCATCGTAGTAAGCCTGCCGGAGATTAGCATGTTAACCCTCATCTGACCGACATATTTTTGCGACGAATCTGACCGTATGGGGTCCAAACGGACCCCATTTTGCTTTGCCCCTAAACCTATTTCTGGTGGGTCTTTTTGTAATCATTGTAAATACACTGTTTGAATAATCTCTGTAAAAATGATGATTATTTTATCTAATCATGTCATAATTTGCCACATAATCACAGACATAATAATACCCTTGTCAATTGTCATCAAAAATGTATTTTCTATTGGCTTTTTGTGCGATTTCTGTTGATATATTGTTCAATTAATCTTTTAAGAATATTCTGATATGTTTAAAGTGTTAAAATTAATACTCATTTGTCTCATTATCATAAAAATCACATTTTACACCTAAATGCAACCTCTGTGAAAAAAGAAGCCGTCTAAAATCCTGAAAAATGCTGGTATCATAATTTTCTAAGCAACAATGAAATGTTACTATAAAGGCAATAATAACAAATTTCCGTTTGGACCCCAGTGGACAACACACACATTTTATAGTATAACTCCCATAAAAATAAGGCAATCCCGGTAAAAATTTCTCAGAAGTTGTAAGACATGTAGCCTACATAAACAAACTCATGAAAGGAATTTTTTCCCCGACGAAAACTTGAGAAATGGCACACATTAAAACACGTCTGGGGTCCAATGTTTTCGGGTTCTGGGGCGCCATGTTGCCACAAACACACAATGTCATGTCTATGCATTCGCTTATATGAACTACTGACTCGGAGATATGTGGTATCGGCACGTTTCGCCCCAGGTAATTCTGTGCAACTTAAAGGTGTATGTCGCTGCATGGTACAGAATCATCATTGCATTACGTTCTGAAAGTTTGTAAAGAGTACCATCTATCTATTAGGTTATGGATGGATGGATGGATGGATGGATGGATGAATGGATGGATGGATTGATGGATGGATGGATGGAAGGATGGATGGATGGATGGGTGGATGGATGGATGGATGGATGGGCGGGCCGACGGATTGATAGATGGATTAGATTAGATTAGATAGATGGATTGATGGATGGATGGATGGAAGGATGGATGGATGGATGGATGGATGGATGGACGGACGAATGGATGGATGGATGGAAGGATGGATGGATGGATGGATGGGAAGATCGATGGATGGATTGATGAATGGATGAATGGATGTATTGTCAAAGTTAGTCCAGCTCATTCACTATTTTGCAAGAATAATCGGGGTAACGCGTTTTGTTTTTCGCAAACTTTGAACATTACGAACGAGTCTCAACTTTTACCCCTATTACTACTGACACTTAAAATCTGGGCAGACGACCCTCCGGCGTTACCCCGAGTCTTGCCCTGAATAGGCGACATCGCCAGGTAGAACACGGTGTTGTTGACGACGCAACCAAGTGGAAACATTTTGAGTCCTGGCCAGGGCAATGACGTAGGACAGTGCGCTCTATTGTCTCTGCATTCCAACCTTTCGGACGTTTACAACAACATAATACTTTGAAGATTCCAAGGACCTATAACAAGGCTTGGTCAACTAGAACGGAACGTGACTTGGTATATATGAGACGCTTCTTATTTCGTGTGCCCCTTCCCCTTAAAACAATGACCTGGGCTTGACCTCGATCATATTAAGATATTGAACGACATCTTTAGATTTAAAGACGTAGTGGTGTGTGCCATTATCATTGTTTTTCTTTCCCTAAACATCGAAAAAAAGACATCGTCTCAAGCCGTGGGGTTGTTGGCAGGGTTTTCGGCCCAGAACCCAGCGGTCCCGGGTTCTAACCACCAATATTGTGCCTTAACGCTACTTTCCTCTTTCCACCTAGGTGTAAACATGGGTATATTGTTCTCTGTACGTGGCACAAGTTATAAAAAACCCTGAGTGCAGTGTCAAAGTGCAAAGTAAAAAAAAAACACCTCTAAATCCCCTACATATATGCTGTGCAGCCAGGCCCTTACACCTTTGGCAATATCATCGTGACCTAATACATAGCCTCCAACAGGCCTTCCTTTGGGGGTTCGAATCGTAGAATTCAGCACAAAAAAAATAATTGGCCAAGAGATTCAGTCTGTCGGATGGTTAAAGTCCCCCCCCCCCCGTTCCTTAGCAAATAAAACCCTTTTTGTTAGCCAAACTGCCTTGGCAAATATTATCCCTGTATAGACTAAACTATACACCCCCAAGTCAAGGCATACATATTTCATCATGCCCGCATACAATTTTCCTCTCTCACGAAACCCTGACAAAATTGATTTGAAAATGCATAGGTAAAGCTAAATAACAAGGCGCTTGCACAAAGAGACACAAAGACATATTGAGGTAAACACCTGGGTTTATAGTATTACAATGTTCGTCATAGCCATACACCATGGACATAGAATACCTAGTGTACGGTCAACCAAGACGAAATATGCTCTTGTAGGTGTAGGATAACAATAACAAAGTGTCCCTTTTTTCAACTGTGTAGTTGGATCAGGTTGACAGAAAAACGTGTAGCTATCTGTAAACAAAAGATTTACAGGGCTCTCAATGCCCTCAAGTCGTGTTGTGTCAAGGTTTCTAAATTACAGGATTCTGGTATTACCTTGAAATATAGGTCTAGTTTTAGTGACAACTCTAGCTGACCAAGAGTATGAAAAAGACATTCTTTTCAGCAGCCCATGCTTAAACGCAAAACAAAGCTCAAAATTCTACTGCATCAAGAATAACGTTTATGAGTAAACGTATTTTCTGTTGCAGTTTATTGATCCGTAGTTGCAAAAACATGACCCTACACACTGAAACACACACATAAGCCATGACCTCGAAAGGATAAACCCTGTGGCGTCCTGAAAAAAAATTGTCAGGAAAACAAATTTGCTGTTTCTTCAGGGAAGTGACCATAATTGTATGAGTATCTCGCAATACAGAACAACGGGTTGGTTACTACGTATTTACCTGTAGAACCAAAAGAATATTTGGGCGCTAGAAACACACTAATTCATCGGTACGCTCCACTGACAACCTTGGAGGTACCTGCTATATGGTGCTATGATAATTGTTTTAACGATGTAAACCATTCCTAAGTTCTGATTTTTCTACGTTTGATGTACAACAAAACCTACAAGAAACACTGCGCCCTCGGTTTTTTTTTTTTAACTACTGAAGAAGAAATAGCATGAGATTGCGCCCCTCCCCCTTTTCACCCGATAATAAGGTCGTTCTGTAGACAGTTCCACAATTGTCAAAGACTATCATATAATGTTGACTACCCATCACTGCAACAAGTAATTTGTTATGATAGTTTTCTGACTTGTAAAGTACTAACTATAACATAATCAACTGGAAAAATAGATTTTATGAGTTGAGTACTTAATCCGTGTGTACACGCCCCCCTCCCCACAGTCAAAATACAGAGTCGTATGTACCGTAACAACCAGCGAATAAAAATCATACTCATCTAGACACACACTCGTTCTAAACTTCACTATTGACAAAATATATGTCGATTACATACCACGATTATGTATTTTTCTGCATTATAAAGCACTGACTTATATAATACTTAGTATTACATAATCGACCGGAAAAATAGGATTTATTAGTTGAGAACATATTCATTCACGTTCGTTAATAAACGCCCCCCTCCCCACAACCATATAGACAGATACACCGTTCAACTTACCGGGGCAAACAGGTAAGGAAAATCACACTCACATAAACACAAAATCGTTCTAAAATTCACGATTGTCAAAATATATGTCGATTACCTACCACGATTATGAATAGTATGTCGTTGTATTTTTCTGCGCTAGAAAGCACTGACTATTACATAATCAACTGGAGAAATAGATTTCATGAGTTGAGTATATATTTGATTCGTGCGTTCACGCCCCCCTCCCCACAACCACCGCATAGACAAGTGCACTGTTCAACTTACCGGGACAAACAGCCAAGGGAAATCATACGCAACTGAACACACAATCGTTCTAAACTTCACAATTTTGAAAACATTTCTCAATTAACTACCATGATTATATATAGTATGTTGTGATAGTTTGTTGCATTTATAAGCACTGCCTATTACATAATGAACTATAAAACAGTCAGGATTTATTAGTTCACCGATGAGTACTTGTCCCGTGCGTTAGTTAACGCCCCCTCCCCACCGACACTGTATAGACTGATACACTGTTAAACTCACCAGGACAAACAGCTAAGGAAGATCACACTCACCTGACCCACACAAAATCAGCAGAAGAAAAAACCTTCCAACGGTGAGATCCATAGCTTATTTCATATCAGTATCTTCTGTGAATAGACTGCATGTATATCCAATGCCAGACGTGAATCATAACCTTGTGTTTTTTATGTAATAACCTTGTGTGAGTTTGCCATCGGCTATATCACCTGGGCTATACTACCTCTCACTGGGGGTGTACTCAAAGACATTTTTAAGAGCACTGACGGATTATTAGAGTGGTAATGATTGACAATAAGTACGATTTCTTGCTTTCTTGATGTCTTTTAATGTTACCATGCGTGTATCTTTCTATGCTAAAGCATCTTACCAACGAAGTTCTCTCTTGTAAATACATGTACATTAGCTAGCACACCCCTTTACTTACGGACGACTTACGTGACCTCGGTTATGAATCAGTTCAGACAAAACAATTGTCTTCTGACAGCTAGAAAATCAGTCAGCCGTATCTGTCCCCCAGGGACTACTGGTTGAGCAAGTCTGTTTGGAACGGTTAAGCAGATAATAATCACAGTGGAATTTTTGGCACCATCTTCGAGGATAATTGGCGTTAGTCAATAACCTGACGACAATATTAATACTGTAAATGCAGATATTTTGGCAGTGTTTTTTATTTTTTTATTTGTGGTTTTCGCGGTGAAAGCTTTACCGCTAAATAGAAGCCACCGCTCTGTCTTCTACTCACCTACCGCCTCCCCGTTTAAGTACTGTAGTACATGTACATACTATGTAGTGTTACTCAACTTACTGTTGGAGGCTCCCGTTACGTTGAATACGCACGAGTACTGAAGCCCCTAGCTATCTCACTGGACCCGTGACACGTTGGCGACCTCACTGCGACAGAGCGATTTGACAGCGCGCTCAACGAAGTTCATCGATATGCACGAGAGTACGGAAATTTTTGAACGGGAGAACGGACACTTTTTAACATGCACAGCCATTGGTCAGACGGTGTGACGTCATACCCCCTATGTAAATAAGGTATAGTGCCCCATAGTACACTTTCATGTGAGCTCCGTGTGCTCCACACGTCGACCCTTCCGCTCTTCACTCCGTGAGCCAGGCAGAAACATGCCGATTGTCGTCCACGTCTTCGGCGGGAGGTGTTCGAGTTGAAGCCCGAGGCGGTCTGTTTGGCTACGCGGCACCCTGTTGTTTACCATAAGGTTGGACGTATAGTAACGCTTTGTGGCGGGGCGCTATGCTGTGTTGTTTCTCCTTTTAAGTGGTTCTTGTTGCGTTTTGTGAGAGAATTCTTTTGTCCGGGCAGTTTTTGTTAACGGTAAGTGTTTTATCCCGGTTTCCGTTTTTTCGGGGGTGTTTCGTGGTCGTTTTATTTGTGGTTGTGGTCATTTTGAGGTAAGTTTTAGGCCGTGGTTTACTGACGTTCGGTCGTCGTAGAGCGTGGTCGTCTTTCATTTTCAGTGGCCGTGCAGAATCCACTTCAATCCTCTTCGGAGATGGGCGAGAGGCGTTTTTTTTTTCCAGTTTGGGTGTGTGTTTTGCTTGTACGTTTGTATTTTTTGTATGGTATTTGTGTGTTTTGGTGACTCTTCGAGCCAGATTGAGGATTGACGGACAGCAGTGGTGGCCGAGTCGCTGGGTAGCAAGATGGCTACCTCGAGAAAATTTTCTTTCAGGGATAGAATCCAGTGACATCCTTTGCGGTGGAAGGCTAAGGATACCTACAACCAACGTGGATGAGCGACGCAGACTTAGAGGTTGGCTGTTTTGATGTTTTTTCTTCCGTTTTTGGTGACCGTTGCAGGCTGGAGCCGTGGATTTCTGTTTAGATTTGGTGCCCAAATCTCAGAACAGCAAGATTGCCATTTTGGGATTGTTTTTTGTGAGGGTTAGAATCTGTTGCCATCCTTCGCTTTTAAAAGCAAGGGAGGCACGCAGTTTACGTTGTCGAGTGTTGCAGTTTGAGAGTGTGGACGTTTTCATGTTATTTTTGACTCTGCTCTAAAAATGACATGTTTGTCCCCATTTTTTGCGAGGCAGGGTTTTCGTCTGTCTCCTCGTGGTGGGATTTGATCTAGCTCAGTGCCGGGACTGTCCACCAAGACGGGATTGTTTCCTGTATCGTCGTGTTGCAGCATCCCCCTGCCTTGGGCTTAAGCGGATTCGGGCGGCAGTTCCCCAGGTTACAGGTTACCGACATGTGCATTTTTTATTCTCATGCCTTACATTACGAACTGAGCCAATTCAGAAGCGTATTATGGAAAACCGCAGTTTCTGCGGCTCCCCCTCTGTGCGGAGTGCTATTGGCACCTTGGCGCTAGCAAATAACCGTGTGGTAGCTTGACTCTAGACCAAAGACACCAAATACCAATGCTTTGTATCCTTGAATTAATCATTACGAAGTGTGCTACAATCCCGGAGGTTCTCTGGCTGACTGGAGTTTCTCTAGCTGGCTGATTTGGGAACAGTGGATGCTTGAAGCGGTCTCCTGTATTCACATGCGTTCATTAGAGAGTTAAACAATGGTCTTCCTTCACAGTTCGGTGACGGAATTTCGCTTCAATAGTGAAGCCAATCAGCTCTCTCCTTTCCTGTGACGTCCTTTCCTGTGACGTAGATATCACGGGCCATCTGTCTCAGAGTGGTCACTTTAGCGTGGGAAGCGGTGTTGGCCACACACGCGGATCGTCCTAGCCCCATGGCAGGAATCAACTACTCTCCAAGCAGTGGAGTGGGTCCGGCAGGTTTTTGACGTGTTTTTAGGCGTTTTTGTCGGGCTTTCTACTTTGTCATGGTTTCTTTCTATCTTTACGTCAACCATGGTATTTGTGTTGCCAAAGTTCTAGCTAGGACTGGCTCAGGGTCGGCCTCAGTGAGCCCTGTTGGGGAAAGACTTTCATAGTCTGAACTCATCTTATAGGGAGACTGAACACCACAATTAGCGGTCGTGTGTTTCAAACATAACGGTAGGTTTAGCTCAAGAATGGATTTAGTGAGCCCTGTTGAGGAAACTCAACTTATAGGGAGACTGAATACTACAATTAGCGGTCGTGTGTTTGAAACATAACGGTAGGTTTAGCTCAAGAATGGATTTAGTGAGCCCTGTTGAGGAAACTCAACTTATAGGGAGACTGAATACCACAATTAGCGGTCGTGTGTTTGAAACATAACGGTAGGTTTAGCTCAAGAATGGATTTAGTTAGCCCTGTTGAGGAAACTCAACTTATAGGGAGACTGAATACCACAATTATAACGGTAGGTCTAGCTCAAGAATGGATTTAGTGAGCCCTGTTGAGGAAACTCAACTTATAGGGAGACTGAATACCACAATTAGCGGTCGTGTGTTTGAAACATAACGGTAGGTTTAGCTCAAGAATGGATTTAGTGAGCCCTGTTGAGGAAACTCAACTTATAGGGAGACTGAATACTACAATTAGCGGACGTGTGTTTCAAACGTAACGGTAGCTATAGGTTTAGCTCAAGAACGGATTTAGTGAGCCCTGTTGAGGAAACTCAACTTATAGGGAGACTGAATACCACAATTAGCGGTCGTGTGTTTGAAACATAACGGTAGGTTTAGCTCAAGAATGGATTTAGTGAGCCCTGTTGAGGAAACTCAACTTATAGGGAGACTGAATACCACAATTAGCGGTCGTGTGTTTGAAACATAACGGTAGGTTTAGCTCAAGAATGGATTTAGTTAGCCCTGTTGAGGAAACTCAACTTATAGGGAGACTGAATACCACAATTATAACGGTAGGTCTAGCTCAAGAATGGATTTAGTGAGCCCTGTTGAGGAAACTCAACTTATAGGGAGACTGAATACCACAATTAGCGGTCGTGCGTTTGAAACATAACGGTAGGTTTAGCTCAAGAATGGATTTAGTGAGCCCTGTTGAGGAAACTCAACTTATAGGGAGACTGAATACTACAATTAGCGGACGTGTGTTTCAAACGTAACGGTAGCTATAGGTTTAGCTCAAGAACGGATTTAGTGAGCCCTGTTGAGGAAACTCAACTTATAGGGAGACTGAATACCACAATTAGCGGTCGTGTGTTTGAAACATAACGGTAGGTTTAGCTCAAGAATGGATTTAGTTAGCCCTGTTGAGGAAACTCAACTTATAGGGAGACTGAATACCACAATTATAACGGTAGGTCTAGCTCAAGAATGGATTTAGTGAGCCCTGTTGAGGAAACTCAACTTATAGGGAGACTGAATACCACAATTAGCGGTCGTGTGTTTGAAACATAACGGTAGGTTTAGCTCAAGAATGGATTTAGTGAGCCCTGTTGAGGAAACTCAACTTATAGGGAGACTGAATACTACAATTAGCGGACGTGTGTTTCAAACGTAACGGTAGCTATAGGTTTAGCTCAAGAACGGATTTAGTGAGCCCTGTTGAAGAAACTCAACTTATAGGGAGACTGAATACCACAATTAGCGGTCGTGTGTTTGAAACATAACGGTAGGTTTAGCTCAAGAATGGATTTAGTGAGCCCTGTTGAGGAAACTCAACTTATAGGGAGACTGAATACCACAATTATAACGGTAGGTCTAGCTCAAGAATGGATTTAGTGAGCCCTGTTGAGGAAACTCAACTTATAGGGAGACTGAATACCACAATAAGCGGACGTGTGTTTCAATCATAACGGTAGGTTTAGCTCAAGAATGGATTTGGTGAGCCCTGTTGAGGAAACTCAACTTATAGGGAGACTGAATACCACAATTAGCGGACGTGTGTTTCAAACATAACGGTATGTCTAGCTCAGTTGGGGAAAGACTTAAATAGTCTAAATTCGACTTAAACATGTTATAGGGAGATTTGTTCAACATAATGGGAGGTGTAGCTCAGGGCTGGCAGTGTGTGCTGTGGGGATTAGCATAGTAATTAACACCTAGCCGAGAGTCAATAAACTCCGCCTGTCTACGTCCAGACCGCTCATTTGCATTATACGCTTCTGAATTGACCCAGTTCGTAATGACTTGTTTCCGTCACCGGTACGTGCGTAAGATTGTGGTGTTTTGTTTTCTGTCAGTGGTGCGACAGCTTGTGACGGTTGTGAGGCATGAAAGGCCTGGGCTGCTCATGTTATCGTGGCTTGCCCACCTTTGGGGACCAGGCAGGGGGGAAAAAAAGAGCGTGTGTGGCTTTGTACGGGTGGAGATGTGTTGTTGGTTAATCGAGTTGTGTGAACGGTTGTCGGGGGTATGTTGGTTGATCGTGTTTTGACCTGATCCCGGCCATGTTCTAATGTTCTGCATTATGTGTGTACAGGAATGGTGGATCTTGACGTTCTTTACAACTGACACGAACCCTACCACCAAGAGGCAGCATGCGGAAGCACATGGACAGCCCGCGGGCCTGGTTCGACCTCCTCTGTTGCCCTCGTGGATCCGCGGACAACCCTAGGGACTGACGCTCTCCACGTAAACGTGAGTTTGTTTTACTTGCGGAGCTTTTGGTTCCAGTTTGCTTACCTTTTTTTTTTTTTGCTTCATTTGCCGTCCATTTCTTCATTCGTGCTCGTCTCAGGGAGTATTGAGAGAGTGCCTCCAGCGGGAGAAAGTGCCGTGTGAGAGGTACGGGCTGGAGGAAGGCCGTGAGAGACAGTGAGGGTCCTGGAGGGACAGGCCACGAGTTCAAGTAAAATGTGTGTTTTAACCGAGAGACAGTCCTGGAGGGACTGGCCACGAGCTCAAGTAAAATTGTGTGTTGTAACCGAGAGACAGTCCTGGAGGGTCAGGCAGCGAGCTCAAATAAATTGTGTGTTTAACCGAGAGTCACCGTTTGGTGGCTTCACTGAGAAAGTCCCGGGCGATGCACCGTCGGGCCCCGCGGGCAGACTACAAGCTAAATCGCAAGTCACTATTTTTTTTTTTTGTGTGACTTAATTGACAGGCTACCGGCGGGCCAGTCATAGCGCCTTCATTTTACTCTTTTGGGAAGAGGTCTTGAAAGGAGAGTGAGGCATGGGTTGGCTTCGTTACACCCCACCCTGTTTTTTTACACAGGCAGGGATAGGACATAGACTGAGGGAAACCGCGTGTGACAGAAGCCTGGCATAAGCCCATCGGCAATTTAAAGACGACGTGTGTTGAAATTCCTCTTACAGTTGACTTTAAGAGGGCTGGGTAAGATGAACGACTACGCAGCGGTTTGCGTCACACACAAGTGAAGATGGCAGGTCCGGGAATTGTTCCTTGTGAATTGTTCTGAGAACGCGGCCTGGTAGACCACCCTCTGCCTCCGCTCAGTCTTGAAGCTACCAGGGTATCACGGTCGGGCGAACACCGATGTCTAGCAAGGACCGAATAGCATTTATGTGGTCAACCTTGTCAAATGCTTTAGACGGGTCGGTGGTAACAAGTGTACAGACTGATTTTGGCAATGACATGGATTTGCACAGGAAGTTAACCAAGTTGACCAGGGCGTGTGTCGTCGATCTTTGTTTCCTGCCGCAAAATTGGCGGGGATCTAGTCTTTTAATTATATTTTGTCCTATCCAATCTGCCACGAAGCGTTCACTGAGTTTAGACGACTTTGGAATAAGTGATATGGGTCGGAGTTCGTCGATGTTTGGTTGACAAGACGTGGACAGGGGAACTGCGTTAGCTTCCCTTCAGTGACTAGAAGCGATGCCTTACCTGACTGAATGGGTTGTGTAAGTCACAGAGAGGCGTGCTCAGTTCACTTGCGAAGTCCTGTAGAATACAGGCAGGTATGTTGTCGGGACCGGGACTCTTGTAGTTGTTGGTGGACCGCAAGTTTGAGTAAACATTCAAGACTTGGAGGTCAGGTAAAGGTTTGGCCGGTAGGAGTGACGGGAGAGATGGCAGTTCCAAGGGTGGCAGTGACTGAGACACATCCGCGAATTAAGCATTGAGGGCGGGGGCTATGGCAGTGTGGTCGGTTTGATCGGTACCGGGGGCGTGGATCAAGTTGGCCTTTTTGTTCAGGTCTCACATGGCCTTGCAACCGTTGTACCACGACCTAGGTTTGCCCTTCTTGCGCCCCTCTCTCTTTGAACCTTGTCTCTGTAAAACTTAGACGTGACGGTGAGACTCCCAGACGTGAAAGTTCTCTGTCTCTGCTTTATCAGGTGATTGATTCTGGGTGTTTTGCAGGGTTTGTCACTGTGGTGTGGTTTGACAGTTTTAGTTGGGGCAGAACTTGGCGATGGCACAGGTCAGGGGGGCTATAGAAGGCGTCAGCCTTTTCGTCAGTCGTGGTTGCGGTGAAAACTTCTCTCCAAGGTTGGGTAGTAGTCCATCTCCCAAAGTTGCTCAGATTAGGCTCGTGAATGTCACGAGTAAGGCATCTTTCTACAGTCATTTTGTTTAAGCTTCACTTGAGCTTTCCAGGATACGACAGTGGTTACTGAGTTCAATCGGTGGGAGGATTTCGGTAGTTTTTTAGCATTTTTTCATGGTTTTGTCACGATAAGATTAAGGTTGGCGCTTCCCCTGGTGCTGTTCCGAACAACTTGAGAGATCCTGAGAGAGAGCACGGTCTAAGAGGATGTTGGGAATATACATCTGATTGAAGTCCCCTAGATGGCCGACACCAATGTTCTAAAAAAACTGTACGCATTTGATCCGGAAATGAAATGAGGTGTTCTATGAGTTAATCGTCGTGCGGTGACGGCGGCGGTGAGTACGAGGTGCGTACGGTGATCGACGAAAACTGACGAGTCATGCGTTGGGGTCGCACGTACACCCACAGGTATTCCAGTTGTTCTGGGACAGTGATTTCAGATATGACACGGGACGGTATGCCGTCGCGCACCTACACTGCTGCCCCACCGCCGCGACGATCTGTGCGACGTTTAGAGTACACGGGGTATCTCTCGTCTGACGTTCTTGTGGCGTGGAAAGAGAAAACCAGGACCCAGAGATCGCAGCAATGTCCACGTTATTGCTCGATAGAACGGCCTGGAATCCGTCAGTTTTGTTGACAAGAGATCGTGGATTGGTGAGAAGGAATGTCGGCACTGCATACACCACAGTTTTGATGTTCGCTAAACTTAAGATTGCGCGGGATAACAGAGTCTGTTGTTCACGCTGGAGTGGGTATTTGCATGTGGCTGAGAGGGGGTGATTCCACTCCTGGCTGCTGTTGAGGAAAAGATTTTTGCAGAGGGCGTTGGACAATCTCCACATGAACGAGCTAACTACTGGATGACTTCGGGGAAAAGGAAAGTACAACACCTACGGCTAGCACAGATGAGACAGGTGACACAGGAGAGAACTCTGGTAAGATATCGTGGAAGGGAAGTGAAGTAAAGGCGGCAGTTTGTCTAGAGTTTAGGGAAAGCCAGTTTGAGGCTGCTGAAGGTACAGACTCGCGAGATCGCGTCTCAGTGCAATGCTCCGGACGCTGGGTTGGTATGGTGTGTTAAAGGGCAAGATTATCTGCTAACTTGAAAGGGTTAGTCCCACCACTTGTAAGTCAGTGTAACGGGCACTCCTGCAGCTGGCATTGGGTGTTTTAGGCGGAGTGGGTAAACCAGGGGTAGCAAATTTGTTTTCTCTACAAGGGGAAGGCTTACTCGTGAAGTCTTTGGGAAGCCTTCTGAGAGAGTATGACATGGTTGGCAAGATTTTATGGAAGTTTTGGTTTCGACGACGTCCAGATGTCGGTAAAATACACTCGTAGCGAGCTGGGCTGTGAAAGGTCGGAGTTGGAGCCCGTAAGGTTTTGTACATTTGGGAATGGTTTTATTTCGGGGGAAAAGGGAACAGGGCGGCCAGAAGGGCCTTAAGTGGCGTCAGATTACTTTTGGGCGTTCAGAGAACTGGTCCGTCCAGGTATACACTGTTCGTATAATATCCAGTCCAGTCATGGTGAGGGTCAGGTTTGTTTGACGGTCGCGACCGGGAACACTGTTGTTTCCTCTAGTTGATAGCAGTACTTGCTAAAGAGTATCTCAGTGAATGTCTCAGAGTTCTACGCGGTGAGCGGATGGGTAGCAGTTCCAGTTGGGAGTAGGCGGTGGCGTAGGAGGTATTATTCCACACGCAGGGTGGCGGTTGTTCGACCCCCTCGATCTTTTTCACTTATCCACGTATTTGGCTGTCTGAAGCGGCTTTTTCGAGAACGGGATGAGTGTGGGAGGTATGCACCGTAATATGGTCGTTGTTGCAGGGGCTATACCTTCCTGAGGAAGTATAAGCGCTGTTTTGTTGGGTACGCTTTGAGTCCTGGTAAGAGTTTTCTTAGAGTTCAGCCTGGGGGATAACGCCTATCACCCTCGTAATGTTCATTCGTTGAATGTTCCCCTTTTTCTGGGAGCAAATCGATAGTGTGTGACGTGAGTCTTCCTGAAGTGGATATGCAACATTTTGTTTGTCTTTGGGCGTATTCTCATGTTGTTAAGGGGCTGTGGAATGTTGGGAGGAATGAATTTGGGGGTTTGGTCAGGTCAAGTCATCCACTAATTTTTCAGCCTTAAGAGCCAGCGGAGCGCGTGGCTCTGGTAATTTTGGCTGGGAAAGTCAGGGGCATAGGTGGAGTCGGAATATGTTCCATGGTAATAGTATCGGACAGTCCAGCTTGAGTGGGTAAGGTCTAAGGAAGGCTTTAATCCATCTGATCATGAAGGGCGCGGTTCAAGTTCAAGCAGGCGTTGGGTGTACGGCGCAGTCTCTGACACGGTTAAACCTTTTCTTTTTTGGTAAGTCATTGCAACAAGGGAACTGCACTCGTCCGGGACTGAGACTTTGTCGGAATAAGGTATTAATAATTATGCGGTACAAACTGTTAAAAAGGCATCGGAGGGGGAAGATAAGTTTTTCTTAGGTTCGGGGTGGTAAGAGAGGGGTTTAGGTAAGGAAAGGCTGGTGGTAGGATGGATGCGCGATGAGGAAGGGGTAGGACAAAATGTGAGAGTGGCATGAGAGGGGGCATCTTATGAGGGAGGGGTAAGATAAGGGAGGGGTGATGAAGATAAGAATAAGGGAGATGAGCAAGGGATGATTGGGAAGAGTTAAGATGAGAGAGGGGCAGGTGAGAAGGCATCAAGTATCTTAGTATGTTCTGATGTGGAGAATAAAACGGAAGGAATGGGCTCAACAGCCAGAGACGGCGAAAGCGAAAGACGACGATTCTCCGCATCACTCACACAGGAGGACCTAGGGCTACGCATGATAAATAGGATACTTTTTAACATGCACAGCCATTGGTCAGACGGTGTGACGTCATACCCCCTATGTAAATAAGGTATAGTGCCCCATAGTACACTTTCATGTGAGCTCCGGGTCCTCCGGCCACGTCTGGAGCCTGAAGCGTACCCACCCGCCCTCCCCGGACATGTTTCTGCTTGGCTAGAGGTATGCGCCCGCTTTAGGGCGGTCGCCTCAGCACATAGGTGCCTTTAGGCTTCAGACGACGATTCTCCGCATCACTCACACAGGAGGACCTAGGGCTACGCATGATAAATAGGATATTTTTGAACGGGAGTACGGACACTTTTGCATGGGAGTACGGACACCTTTGCACGGGGGTATACGTACTGAAACTTTTGAACGGGTTTACGGACACTTTTGCACGGTGGTACGGACACTTTTGGATGATGGTTCGGACACTTTTGCATGATGGTGCGGAAACTTTGGCACGGTTGTACGGACACTTTTTGATTGTGGTACGGACACTTTTGCACGGTGGTACGGGCACTTTTGGATGGTGGTACGGACACTTTTGCAAGGGGGTACGGACACTTTTGGATGGGGGTACGGACACTTTTGCATGATGGTGTGGACACTTTTGAACGTGGGTACGGACACTTTTGCACGGTGGTACGGACACTTTTGGATGGTGGCACGGACACTTTTGCAAGGGGGTACGGACACTTTTGGATGGCGGTACGGACACTTTTGGATGGGGGTACAGACACTTTTGCCGAGGATGCGGACACTTTTGAACGGGGGTACGGACACTTTTGCACGGGGTACGGACACTTTTGCACGGAGGTACGGACACTTTTGTACGGGGTTACGGACACTTTTGATCGGGGGTACGGACACATTTGGATGGTGGCACAAACACTTTTGCAAGGTGGTACGGACACTTTTGGATGGGGGTACGGACACTTTTGCAAGGTGGTACGGACACTTTTGGATGGGGGTACGGACACTTTTGGATGTGGGTACGGACACTTTTGCACGGTGGTACGGACACTTTTGGATGGGGGTACGGACACTTTTGCAAGGTGGTACGGACACTTTTGGATGGGGGTACGGACACTTTTGGATGTGGGTACGGACACTTTTGCACGGGGGTACGGACACTTTTGGATGGGGGTACGGACACTTTTGCACGGGGGTACGGACACTTTTGCACGGGGGTACGGACAATTTTGAACGGGGGTACGGACACTTTTGCACGGGGTACGGACACTTTTGGATGGCGGTAAGAACACTTTTGGATGGGGTACGGACACTTTTGCACGTAGGTACGGACACTTTTGCACCGGGGTTACGGACACTTTTGCACGGGGTTACGGACACTTTTGATCGGGGGTACGGACACTTTTGGATCGGGGTACGTGCACTTTTGCAAGGGGGTACGGACACTTTTGCACGGGGTTACGGACACTTTTGATCGGGGTTACGGACACTCTTGGACGGGGTTACGGACACTTTTGCACGGGGTTACGGACACTTTTGATCGGAGATACGGACATCCGTGCCTCAGAAATCCCCTGTCTTTTTATTCTGTCTCCAACAAACAAACAAACATTCATTTATTCACACGTCTTGTCAAACATTTTATTTTCCATAATGTACAAGTGACGGCGAGATTATAGGTTGAGTACATCTTGAGTCCACCGTCACTTCATCTATGCCACTTAATTTGCCTTCTTTGATGTTTTCTTTGAATAAAAAAAACGAAAAAAAACGAGACAAACAGCTGCACAATGGTCTATTCAAACCGCATAACATAAGTTACTTCATCTGACCCTGTTATCGGACTTTTTTAGTGATCACTTCAATCAAAAAAAAAACAAATCGGATTACATTTGGCGGTAAGTTTTACAATTTGAATAAATCCATGTTCTCTAACCCGATGACATGCATTAAAACTTCCGCCGGCCTTACACCTCTGTTTACAACCGAGAGAGGTGTAAGGCAGGGTTGTAACCTTAGTCCTACTCTTATTAACTTAAATAAATGTATAGATGATCTAGTTAAAGATATAGATAGCCCCCCTACCCCCCCTACCCCCCCCCCTAAACAACCTTCTCGTACCCTGTCTGCTTTACGCAGACGACGTAGTGCTTAAAACTCTAAGATTCTCAAGCTAGCCTACAATCTGCGCTTGACAGGCTTAATTCTATCTGCATATGTGAGAAATGGAAACTCCAGGTGAATTTACAGAAAGCCAAAGTCGTGATCTTTAACAAATCAGGGTGGTTCCTAAGAACATCAAGTTTTAATTAGGCGTAGATAACATCGAAATCACAAACTCTTACCCTTACCTAGGACTGACATTGTCCGCACCAGGTACCTATTCCATGACTAAAAAGAATCTGTCTCTAAAAGCACGTAAAGCTGCCTTCGGCCTCAAATCTGTCACTCACTCAACATTGTCCCCCAAGACCCGGTTAAAGCTGTTCGATACACCTATTAAGCCCATCATGTTATATGGTAGTGAGATTTGGGGCAAAGACTGCTGTATGGACAATTGCCCAATTGAAGGTATTCAAACTCGATTTTGTAAGAATATCCTCGGTGTGCACAGAAATTCATGTAATTCTACATGTCGAGCGGAACTTGGAGTTTTGCCTATAGCCATAGATATAACAATTCGTATAGTAAAGTACTGGTTACGTCTCAAACAATTAGACTACTCTACACACCCTTTACAAATAGACGCACTACTCTACCAAGAAAATGTACCTGTTAAAACAGCTGTATGAAAAATTGGCTTCATCATGTTAAAGGAATATTCGATAATAACGGTTACTCTTACCTATAGAATTATGATAACTCTAGGGTAGACAACACACATATTTGTACATTGTTAAGGAAAAGACTGTCAGATGTGTATGTACAAGCATTTCTTCAACAACTTTCTAATGATAACGGTAAATTAATGAATAAGGTTTTACAGACATATTAAAACCGAATACGCAATGGAAAGTTATTTATACCATAATGATTTTGACAAACCATTCGCTGTTTTTGAGACCTGCCCTCTGTAACTCCTAAACTGCTTATTGTATGACCACCAAATTTTCAGAGGATGATGCACATGTAAATTGATATTACCATAACAAACATTGTGTCATTATGACGTAATATGTTTATACACAATAACTGTGCAACACATTTGTACCGATTTTTCACCATTCCTACATGCAAATGCCTTTTTTTGGAACGTTTGTGCGATGGAACTGACAGACTTTTGAAACATATTGCCCCATTTCGGTATATTGACCATTGCCAAAGGATGAATTGTTTTTCCTTTCAAAATCGGGCGAAAATCATTGCGCGCGCTGATGTCATCCATAAAATTTACTTCTGTGGTCTTATTAACATTTCGCCACACGAACAGCAAAACTATCGAACTCCCTTCCAGCACACTGCTTTCCCTCGATTATAACATACAAGCCTTCAACACAAACACCACATCGCTAACGTTATCTCTCACATTCAGTTTAAACCAATCACGTCAATTAGTTTAATACTTTAAGAAGTGGCCCCATATGGCCTTGCATTGAGAAAAGTCTTTTTAAAAAAGTTTTAATTTACTTACTTGCTGACTCACGGACATAAATTTTCCACCAGTTAAGAATATGTTTTTATTGCGAAAGTTTCCATTACCCTCAACTCATTGATGTTTATTGTTGTTCATTGTTTCGCATATGTACAAGTATTTTAAAACAAAGAAATACAGGGAAAACAAGAGTCTTAGGACCCAAAATCTCCATGAAACTTTGTTTTTTTATCAAACCATTTCCCCCCATTCTATATCGCTCAATGGTATGACCCACACTGGCCGGGCAAGGGGAGAAGTGGCTATAAATAGCTACTGACCTAGATAAGAGACCAACAGATGGTGCGACCTCAAAGCCCACAATAGAGTAGATATTCCTCATTACTTATGCAAATTCAGTATGAATTTGCATAATTAGCACTTCAGTTTGTACATCTCTGTCAAACCTACCTGCATATCAAATAACATGAAAATCTGTCGCTCCTTTCTTCAGTTATTCTCCTTGCAAAATATTTACAAACACGCCATTGCAGTTCCAGTGACAGATACCAGGGGGCCCAAAATCGACCTTGACCTTTCTCCTCCCAGCACCTACCCACATACTAAATATCATTTCAATCCATCCACACGTTCTTCAGTTATGCTGATTTTAAGCGTCCGGTGACACATACATACACACACGGTGACACAAACATACACACACGCGCACACACACGCCAAACACACAAACTTCGTATGATTTGCACTTCAGTGTGTACATCTCTGTCCAACCTACCTGCGTACCAAATAACATGAAAATCTGTTGTTCCTCTCTTCAGTTATACCCCTTTAGAACATTTTTACAAATAGGCCATTGCAGTTCCAGGGACACAAACCAGGGGGCCCAAAATCGACCTTGACCACTCTCCTCCCAGCGCATACCCACATACCAAATATCATTACAATCCATCTACACGTTCTACAGTTATGCTGACTTTAAGCATCCGACGACACCCATGCAAACGATTTATCTCCTTACTTATGCAAATTCGGTGTCATCAACTTTGCACTTAAGTGTGTACAACTTGGTCTAACCTACCTGTGTACCAAAGAACATGACGATCTGTCGATCCACTCTTCAGTTCTTCTACATTGAAGATTTTAACAAATACGCCATTGCAGTTCCAGTCACACATGCCAGGGGGCCCAAAATCGACCTTGACCTTCCTCCTCCTAACACCCACCCACATACCAAAAGTCATTACAATCCATGTACAGGTTCTACAGTTATGGTGACTTTAAGCGTCCGGTGACACATACATACACATAAACACCAAACGCAAGCAAAACAGTATCTCCATGAAAAAGCCTTTTTTCATGGAGATAAAAAAACATGCAGGGGGGCAGAAGCCTAGGTGACTTTTCGTGGGCCTCTCCCTCGAAACTGAACAATAGGAATAATATCATAAATTGTACATAACTCAAAATTAAACAAAACAAGAGTTCGGAGACCTCATATGTCCATGAACAGTTCTGTTACACATTTACATCACGCTCCTCCGCAGCGTCGAAAAAAAAAAGATCGTCAGCTTACCCCACCCAAATAGCGATGGGAGCCTTTGTGTAATACGTGCAAAACATAAACAAATCGCATGGTGGCGCTATTTCGTTGAACTGCGGATCCTGGGACCAAGAAGAGGCGGGGACTGACCGCGCGCCAATCAGGGAACTGCTTGCACAATGTAAGCTGGTTACGAGATGGTAGCTGTTCAACAGCGTCAACGATAAGTTACTTTCATCTCCGTTTCTTATAACATAACACACTTGAGCAACATTTTATCCCCCAAGATAGCGAACTTGCGTCTTGTTTTCAACGTGTTTCTAATAGTTAAAAGAAATAACGGTTACTACCAGTGTAGAATGTCACCCGTTACGTGCTTGTTTACACAACTACGCACGGAGGAACAAGAAAAGCACAAAAGAAAACAAAAACGACAGCTGTGAATTCCAGGAGTTTTTTTTGTTGAGCTTGATCGGCTGTTGATGTGACAATTCTAAGGCCACGATTTAAACCTATGGCTTCTCCACGGCGCTGGGTTCGAGCGTGTGAAAATTAGATCATGAAAGTTACACTTAATTATATATGATGTTAATAATGTAGGTGAACAAGTGTGGTTGAGCAAAAAAACCTTGAAACCTCATTGTTAAACAAAAATTACTGAATTTTGTGAAAGATGCCTGTCAGAAACCCGTTGCCATTGTAACACAAAAAATAATAATGTCATACTATCATTATAAAATTGTTGCCAACTAAAATTTAGGAAAAGGCACCCAAGTTTGGTGGTCCTAGCCCATGTCGTTCAGCAGCGATACGTCGTCAAAGTTGGCGCGTACACTTTTAGCCCCCCCCCCCCCCCCCCGTCCAGATAGGGTTAAAACAAGGGGGTAAAATATTATTGTTAGTTTTAGGGTTGAAGGGTCACGGCAAAAACCCCGAACATGAAACCACCGCAAACATTTTTTTCTTTTACTATAATAGCTATTGACTATTCAAAGAAACGCATTTTAAGATAACATCATGGAACTCACCACAACCTCCTTCTATCTCCACAGTTCCTCCCGGGCAGTCATACTTCACAGCCATTGCCTGGAATGAGCCAGAATCTGCCGTGTAGGTATTCCCATCAACTTCTACGGCAACGTTTCCAGTCGACACTTCGATCTTGATCTCGTCTGCAACATCTTGTACTTTGGCCTTAGTTTTGCTGATGATGTCCTGCACGCTTCCATCTGACGTGTCCGGAGTGGCCTTGACCTCTATGTCCACGTCCAAACCATTGCCTGCTCGTTTGACCCTGTTGACCATAACCTCGGCCCCACCTTTCTTGACCAAATGCATCATTACATCATCGTTGTTACCCACTGTCAAAGACGAAGCAATGTTTTTCTCGCTGAGATCTAAATCTCGTTTCTTTCTATACTCTTCTTCGTATGGCATAATGAGTTTCTTCGCGTGATTCTCCAGTGTACTTAAATGTTGGGAATTTGACAAACGCGTCTTCCGATTGTGACTTTCTTTTGACAATGCTACCAACAGGTGATCATCAGGTGCTCTTCGCTTTCGTGCACTGATGCCAGAACATGACACAGTAATTTGGTCAGGTGAATTGCAGAGGTCGACGTAATTTATTGAAGCTGTCAGGCAGATTCCTCGTTGTCGAAAGTTGTTGATGAGGCTGGTTCTGGCAGAGTTCAGCGTCGGCACGTCGTTGGTGCACGGGACGGTTGGGAAGCTGAAGGACACGTTGATGGAAACGGCCTCGGGTGTTGCAGTTTCTAAGTATATAGATATAGGGTCATATTTACACAGATTGCACAGTAAACTGGCACATTAAAGAGTGTTAAGCAGTGATCGCAATGGACCCGCGACACTTAAGCCACCTCGCTGCGGCCGAGAGATCTGACAGAGTGCTCATCGAATTTTATAGACAAAAAAAAAATTATTACGCTTTGTGTGTTTTTCTGTCTTTTCAGTTATGCTTGTACGTTTTACATGATAAATTCAATTGTAAGACAAATCCATTTTATGCTAGGGTCACATTTCCAAAGCGGGGCCCGGCCGGGTAGCTTGCAGGAACGAAAAATACGATATAAAAGACAACAAAGCACACAAAATGTTAAAATATCACTCCTTACCATAAATCATGCATATTATTGATATGCATTCTTTATTTTTTTGTTTTCTTAAACGGTCCGGTCGGGCCCCCGCTTGGAAATATGACCCTTGCATTGACAGAAGCCGCCAACGTGCCGCAGTCAAATGAGATAACCGCTTTACAAATATTCTATGTTACCTAAGGCACAACTAATCATTTAAATATGTTATCTGCACCTTTTATGTCATAATCTCTAATGTAAGCTTGTATAATTTAAATAATATTCACTGACTGTAAACAATGTGCACAAATGCAAATACTGGAAGGTATAAAACGTCTTACTTTATACGGGTTTCCTGTCACCAGTTTACAACAGACCTCTTGCCAATTACGGTGGCCATTTTGAATATCCTGGGACCATGCACCAAAACGAGGCTACATTTGGTGCTCTTTACTTATAATCCTGTAGTTCAGTATAGGTACACCATCCAAATTGTGTGACGATGAAATATTGTGGCACACGTGCCTTTAACGTGTATAAAATATTGTTGTGGACATCAAAATACAAACGCTCCTAATTAGTGTAAGTCTTAAGTTCTCTTACCTGCACAGGCGTACTCCTTGCTTTTGTTCCAGTTGCCGCTCGGCAGACATGAAATGGTCCTAGCCGTTGGTAGGTAGTTCGGCCGGCAGACGACATAGCACATCTTGACGTTAGCAGTGACCGGGCAGTGTCCAAACTCACCGTTAGTGACCGGCGGTAGAGTGTCTTTCGTGCAGGCCGTTGCTGAAAATGTGTAACAGAAATTCTGGCCATCAAAGATGATGGTTTGTGCATTCCATTGTTAATAAGACTAATACATTGTATGCTTGTCCAAATTTTAACAGTACTTGACTTCTATCATACCTGGTTGATAATACGGATACACTGTAGCAGCCATTCAGATATTTACGTTTGACGTTATTTGTCCATATTTTGACCATATTTGGCTAGTACTATACCTGGTATAACTTTTGTTGTAGTTTCTGTGGTTGCCGCTTTCGTTGTCGCTGCTGCTGTTGCTGTATAAAACACATTATATTGGGTATTTCCATATAACCTTCCTTTGTGACGATGTCAACCCGGTGGGTAGCGACCACCGCATCGTGTCAGCGACAGTAAAACTCAGCCTCAGATCCTCTAAACCTGTAGCCTCAAAGAAATTATTCTGGAGGGCAGTTGCAACAAATAATCAGCTTGCATCTGAGACAGACGATACAGTTATGTCACGTTATGAAAACTTACCTCAGTCCGAGCAAAATTATACATCTTTTGTCAATATCGCACATGAAACCGTCAAGGACTTATTACCAGCTAAACCTCGTCGATCTCAAGTTACCAGAGATGAAGAGCTAGTAGTTAAAGCAAGAAAGGCAACACTTAGAGCTTCTACGCTTAATGTGCAAACAGCCCAGGTCATTTGCGTGTGTACACGCTCCCTCCCCACAGTCAAAATACAGACATACGAACCGTAACAACCAGCGAATAAAAATCATACTCATCTAGACACACAATCGTTCTAAACTTAACTATTGTCAAAATATATGTAGATTACCTACCACGATTATAAATAGTATGCTGATGTTTTTTTCTGCATTATAAAGCACTGACTTACATAATACTTAGCATAACATAATCGACTTGACAAATAGGATTTATCAGTTGAGTACTTATTCATGTGCGTTAATAAACGCCCCCCTCCCCACAACCATTATAGACCGATACACTGTTACCGGGGTAAATAGCTAAGAAAAATCACACTTACCTTAACAACACACAATTTTTCTAAACTTAACGATTGCCAAAATATATGTCGATTACCTACCATGATTATAAATAGTATATTGTGATAGTTTTCTGCGTTATAAAGCACCGACTATTACATAATCGACTGGAAAAATAGATTTCATGAGTTGAGTACTTAATTTGTGCGTTCACGCCCCCCTCCCCACCACCACCGTATAGACAGATACATTGTTCAACTTACTGGGACAAACAGCCAAGGAAAACCGTACGCAACTGAACACACAATCGTTTTAAACTTAAAAACTGTAAAAATATTTCTCAATCAACTACAATGATTATATATAGTATGTTGTGATAGTTTGTTGCTTTTTTAAGCACTGTCTATTACATAATGAACTATAAAAGAGTCAGGATGTATGAGTTCACCGATGAGTACTTGTCCCGTGCGTTAGTTAACGCCCCCTCCCCACCGCCACTGTATGGGCTGATACACTGTTAAACTCACCGGGACAAACAGCTAAGGAAGAGAACACTCACCTGACCCACACAAAATCAACAGAAGAGCAAGCCTTCCAACGGTGAGATCCATGGCTTATTTCATATCAGTGTCTTCTGTGAATAAACTGCATGTGTATCCAATGTCAGACGTGAATCATAACCTTGTGTTTTTTATGTAATAACCTTGTGTGCGTTTGCCATCGGCTATGTCACCTGGGCTATACTACTTCTCACAGGGGTGTACCCAAAGATATTTTTATTAGCACTGGCGGATTTATAGAGTGGTAGTGATTGACAATAAGTGCGATTTCATTCTCTGCTGATGTCTTTTATTGTTGCCATGTGTGTATCTTTCTATGCTAAAGCATCTTACCAACGAAGTTCTCTCTTGCGAATACATGTACATTAGATAGCACACCCCTTTACCTACGGACGACTTACGTGACCTCGGTTATAAATCGGTGCTCTCGAGTGCCGACAAAACAATTGTCTTCTGACAGCTAGAAAATCAGTCAGCCGTATCTGTCCCCAGGGACCACTGGTTGAGCAAGTCTGTTAGCAACTGTTAAGCAGATAATAATCGCAGTGGAATTTCTTGCACCATCTTTGAGGATAATTGGTGGTCGTCAATAACCTGACGACAATACCGTAAATGCAGATATTTTCACGGTGTTTTTTTTTGTTGTTGTTGTTGTTGTGGTTTTTGTTGGAGATTAACCGCTAAGTCGAAGCCACCGCTCCGTTTTCTACTCACCTACCCCCTCCCCTTTGACGTACTGTAGTACATGTACATACTATGTTTTGTTCAGTGTCAGTGTTGGAGGAGACTGTTACGGTGAATACGTAGCCTCCGTTGCAGTCCTTTTCCCCGCAGGGTTTTTTTTTCAATTTTTGTTTGGGGGGGGTGGGGGGGTGGGCTGCAGCAGACACAGGGTCTATAGCGGACACAGGGGCACGGCGGATACGAGATCCCAAGCAGATACACGGCGCCCCCCCCCCCCCAAAAAAAAAATTGCAAAAAAAAACGCTGCGGGGAAAAGGACTGCAACGGAGGCTATTGAATATGGCCCCGCGACACATTCACAATCTTTCTGCGACCGAACGATTTGACAGCGCGCCTAACGAATTTCATCGATAGAAAACGATTTTTTTAACGCTTAGTGTGTTTTGTTGTCTTATTAGTAATACTTGTACGTTTGAAATAATATTTCTATTATAAATTCAAGGGTGACACTGATACAATTCAGGCCAAGGGCGCAGCGAGATCGCCCCGTGAGATGGGGGTTCAACAAGGCACAATTGAACACAAACCCTATCTTCGAACATTGAATACGTACATATTGGTTAATATTTTTACGCCTCGTTCCTCAGTTACACACGTTTAAATCAGTTAGAGTTAATCCCACCAGCACTGTCGAAAGAGACTGTTCTGTCCGCCTGTACCACCCTTTCAGAGCTGTCTTGTTGTCGAACCAAAGAAATTACTTTTTCGGCCGCAAACTTTACCTAAACCCAAAAATGCGTATACGCAATTCCTGCGGACTTGAATTATACGCACAGGTGCAAAGGGGGCTTTACTGCCGTACGTCACGTATTAAAAACTCTCCAATTTCCTACTTGGTCAGACTGCTAAACGGTGAATCATATTAAATGTGACTCGAAAAGGACTGGAAATGACCATAGTGCTATGTTGAAATATGTTTCACTTGCTCATGCATAAATACCATTGCCTTGTATTTATTTACACTTCTAACTAAAATCCCATCCATGAACCCCAGACCTATAACCTTAACTAGGAATAACTAATGTATGGTTGTAGCAAACACATGATATTAGTTTTTCTTCGCATACATGACTTTGTCACGGACATACAATCAAAAATATATTTTTACTGCGACATTTTTATACGCCTGATTTACTTGGTAGAAATGGCGTATAAAATCTATACAACGTAGTCTTGTTTTCCTGTCTGACTTACACGTTTGACTTACATAATCTCGTGCAGATTTTTAGGCCTTATAGTAGTCGACAGCACTTGATGATGTGGGGGGGGGGTATATACACTAAGCCTTATTGACACAACAAATAGATGGGGAATCCATAAGGTCCGATCTTTAACAACTATAAATATACAAAACCAAATGATTGATTGTAACATAGTTATTACAAGATATATGACTATATCATCGTTTGGAGTTGAATTGGTTTTTCAACTAAGATTTACACCATATCTCAACATACTCTAATATTAATATCAAATAGCAAAGTTCTATATTCACAATCACATATTCAACAAGAACCGACGTTTCGATGACCGCCTGTCAACTTCATAAGGGCAATACTGACTGGTTCATAAAGCACTAAAGCTATGTATTATTGCTAAAAAATGCCGTCCCAAATGTAAAGTATTGTCACATATATATAGATAGGGGTGAATAGGTTTGACCCCAAAGTTGCGTTACCACCTAAAACCCTTAAAAATCCTTCTTTTCCGTGAAAACTTAAGCTCAATCTGGAGTCTTCTTGGGTTCGAAGAAACAGGAATGATCTAATCTTTTGTATTTTGGTTAAAATTTGTTGAGTTCGCTATTCTAGTTGGCGTAAGGATAGATGTGAGTTGTTGGGTCATGCGGAGGGATACATCAGAAATCTGGTGGGTCAAGGGTAAAGTTTCGTTGAAACTTTCAGCTCTCCTCGAATTGCGAAGTTCGAGTTGAACAACCCTCTGTTTTCTTTGCATGTTTATCAACTAGACTTTCTAGTGAAGAAGAGTTTTTTTTTAGATTGAAGTTTGGGTTAGTACTTTTAAGAAGCCTTGTTTTGGTCTTTTTAACAAGCTTTCCTATGGGCAACCCTAACTTTAGTGTCAGCCCACTACATCTATCAGGTATCACAACAGTTGTTATTTCAATTCGAATTGCTTAATGAAAATATGCAGATAACGTTGATTATTTCAGTTTGACCTCTGGCCTCTCCCGATTATCTTTAGTTTTATTACACTTATGTTTGTTTACTTTACTTGACTTACTTTATTCATTGTATAAGCTTTTTTTCTGTTTTTGCTTTTAATGGTTGGATTCCAGGAAGAATAGTGTATGGAAAACCACTAATGGAGATCCTAATAAAACAAACAAACAAAGTTCATTGACCTCCACACGGACCAACATGCATCTTCAGAACACCTCGACTATGAAGATCCCTGAAAAAGTCATATTCTCTGTCCATGTGGTGCGATCCTGTGGTGTGATGTAGCGGTGGGTAGATGTAGTCCCCGGGGTAGTAGTGGTAGGGAATGGAGTTGTTCCTCGTGTCTGTTGTGAACGGGAAGAAGCCATACATGTGCGTGCGGTCGCAGAACGTGGTTGATATGAGCACCGTGATGAGGCCGGTGGAAGGTAAACCGTGCATCCTCTTTTTCGCTATTTCGGACGCAATCCTAAGTCATGATAATGGAAAAGAAACAGAAATTGCTTAGCCATTATTAAATAAAACTCATCAAAACATCGTTTGTTCATAATGTTGGTTTTGAAAGTGACATGTCGACAGGGAAGAGAGATAATAAGTTACTTAAAGTCAAAGTGCCATCTTTTTATGTAGCACTGATCAAAAATTGTATCATTCTTCCACCATATATGCGTGTCTACGTGTAAATGTCTATGTGTGTGTGTGTGTTTGTGTGTGTGTGTTTGTGTGTGTGTGTGCATGTGAGTGTGTATAAGTGTGAGTGAGTTTGTGTGTGAGAGAGTGTGTTAGCCTGTGTGCGAGAGTGTGTGTGTGTGCACGCGTGTGTGAAAGAGAGTGTGTGAGACTGTGTGTGTGTGTGTGTATGTGTGTGTGAGGGTGTGTGTATGTATAAATTCCTGTATGTATATGTCTTTGTGTGAGTGTATTTATATGTCTGTGTGTTTGTATATGTGTATGTCTGTGTATGTCTGTATGTTTATGTTTCTGTACATGTCTGTGTGTGTGTCTATACATATATGTGTGTGTGTGTGTGTATGTATGTCCGTGTGCCCATGTGTGTTTTAGTGTGTGTGTGTGTGTGTGTGTGTGTGTGTGTGTGTGTGTGTGAGATGTGAAGGGAGATTGAGAGACGATACGTACGTGCCTGTACCTGTCCTTATCCTCTCAGTCAAATGCAGCAACATAAAAGACAGTTTGTACGTTTCTGCAACCTCCACGACTTCCCGTAATACTGACACGTCTGCAATAAGAAAACCACCTTCAATGTTCTTCAGTCGATTCTCATAAACATCCTGCGATCTGTTTTCGAAGTGTGAAGACTCGTGCATTCGTTTAACCGTTTTCATATTTGTTATTATCATATCTGTCCGTCTACCTACGTCGTTTTCATATCCTTGTATCACCGGTATGTCTATTCGAATGACAAAATCTTTTGAGTCGATTTCTGCACCGCATTCGCTTCCAAGGCTCACGCCACTGTTGCCTACTATTGCGCATGTGTCGTGGTGACCGATCTTAGGTGTTTTATACTTCTTTGACTTTGTGAAGTTTCCAACTTTCATCCGCTGGAGACGTTCCTTAACATTCAGCTTCGCGGTTATATCTCTGGAAGACAAATGTCAAGAATTGACGAACAAAGGAGGTTTCATCTTAGCTTAAAATCCACGTACAGTGCGGGTCAATTTACACTGAAGCTTTAATTTTGATTAACTTGCTAGGCATTTAGTTTAACAGGTCGCTTAGTGTAGTATAACAAGCTGATGCAGTTCCGCGTGCCTGCGGAGCTTGTGTGTTACACCGAAGGGCAGTCATGCCAGCTATACATATACAGAAAATCTAGCTTTTTTTTACGTTTATCTACATGATCTTTTTACGTTTTTCTGCATGATATGTAAGAAAGTTGTAACAGAAAATTTCAGCTCGGATCAAGAATCAAATATTCATATAAACATTGTATATTTAGTACTGACCTAACTTCTTTGAAAGCCTCAGCGTTGAACTGCCATGATGAATCTTGGGCCAAGTCACCGAACGCCAAGACTGGCTTCATGCCCTCTGCACTTGTCCCCTGTAGTGGCTGTATCTCCGTAGGCTCTTGTGGTGAGCGTATCTCTACGTTCCCCTCTTGTTGCGGGCGTATCTCTATATCCCCCTCTTGTTGCGGGCGTATATCTGTGCTGATCTCTTCTGATATACGTATCTCTGTATTTGTGACCTGTGGCGGGCCCTGTAAGGTGTCGCTGAACGTAAAGGTGAAATATTTATATTTGCAATGTATTATACGATTATCACATGATTACGGAATCGATATATTCCTACAATTACAATCCGTGTACAGAAAGTGCGAAATGGGACAAAATGTAATGAATTGGAGAGAACTGGAACGAAACGGAACGAAAAGGAACTTAAGAAAATGTGAAAAGGATTTCGTTCCATTTCGTTCTACTTCGCTCCATTTCGCACTTTTTGTACACCCATTACAATGGCATGCATGTGAATGGTATCAGGAAAATAGTACATGACCTTGCGGTCACGGACAAACCTAGGCACCTGATAACGTACATCTGAATAAAAAGACTTTGTGCACAACCAAGTGTTTTATTCCACCAACGTTTCAGTTACCGTCTGTCATCTTCCTCAAAGTAATTTTGACTGGTTCACATTGCACTGCAACATAGGTGTCGCTGTGTTTGGATTCGTTTCCAACACATATATACCGCAGTGCAATGTGAACCAGTCAGAATTACCGTAAGGAAGGCGACAGATAGTCACCGAAACGTTGGTGGAATTAAACACTTGGTTGTGAGTCTTCCAGAAATTTAAGAGTCTTTTTATTCAGTGTCTTACTAACCTGGAAAAACGTTTCATCAGAATATAGGACGAATATGTTTCTGTGTGTACATGCCACAAGCAATAGGGAAAGAATAGGTATGATGGTATAACGTTTTACCTCATAGCCAACAATATGAAGATATAAACCAGTGACATCAGGCTTGTAGAGATGAAAAAGATCCTCATCTGCTTGGATATTCCACAGGATCCTGTCTGGTAAGTCGACATCTTTAGGCCACAACTGTCATGTGTCGATCACAAAAATTGTACAATGTGAGGGTTGAGAGAAGACAAGATTCAAACTTCGTTTAGAGAACATGCAACTTAGACGTGTGCGTGTGATAGCAGCATTGCCCAGAATGGTATCTGCTGATTCCTGTTTGGTCATATTCTGCTATCGAAACCTCCGGTTATGGCTTCCAACCACTAGCCAACCAAGGTTGATGTTAGGTCGGGAGCAGTATGACAAGTTTTAGGATAAGAGTTGGGGGAAGGTCAGGAGGCCATGTTCAGTTTGGTGTGTAATCGGGGTTCAGTGGGCCCCTATAATATACCCTCCACCCCACACTCAGTACTACTCATCTGTGTGAAAGTACTTGCCAACATAATACTCCCTAACAGCAGTTCTGCTAGCCTGGATGCCAGACCCCCAATCGCTAACATATCTGTCGATAGATATGTTAGAGATTGAGGGTCTGGCATCCAGGCTACAGTTCTGCAGGTGGTTGAGGTTTTGCCCTAGATAATCTGATGCTCAGCCTTGAAAAGGTACAGTCGAGGTTGAATAGTTTAGCCAAACCTATTAATGTATTTAGATCCCGAGTCTCTTCTGCCCTCTACGAAAATTAGAGCCTGGCATCCAAACCTTTTATAGTTCCCGAGTCTCTTCTGAGATTCAAGAGCTATGATAGGGTTGAATACCAGGCTATGAATAGCTAACTTACCACTTAACAGAAAACGTAAATAAATCCTAAAGAAATAGGTCAAGATTTCTATCTTTAAACTGTTCTACCACAAGCAAACAAGGTGGTAAAAATACTCACGTAATCAGTCTAGATGGTGTAAATAATGTTGTTGCCGCTCCGACAATGTGGAATTCTCGTCAATGTTACTATGATCTTCACTTCAACAGCTAATACTGAATGTTTTAACTATATGCTTTAACTATTATATACATCTAGTTAGGCAGAAGTAATGTGCATGATAGCAGCCTTGAAAATTGTGTCCTCTGACTTTTGACCCGTCCCTAGTTTAAAACCAGCTAGACAGGTTATGGATGCGTACATATGCGGCGAGGTCATTATGCACGATTATAGACACTTAATATATTAATGGCAGCCAAAGCAATATTAGGGCTAAGAAAGGGAAATAAAGAAATGCTAAAAACTTTATGGAAGTGACATTTACTAGCATTGTTTAGCACATTTGCGTAATAACTTCATACTTTTGGATTTTAAAACCGCGCAAAATCGTGCCCTACGAATTTCCGGAGCCTACAAAAACTCCGGCCACGATTTTCAATAAGTTCTCACATCACAACAACGTCGTTTTGTTTGCATCATTGACGTTTCTATACATTGTGACAGTGTTGTAATCATGTATAGAAATGACTAAATAGATTTACTTTCAAAATCCAATTTTTCGGACCCTAATATTGCTTGGGTTTCAGTAACAAGTAAACAACATAAACAACAAACAACAAGTTCTCTTGTTTTCGATTCTATTTACATATTTTGATTTAACCTTTTTTCACAAGTTTGCGGACATGTAATGATATGCTTAATGCTTGCCTCTTTTTCTTCTACCATACACTGCAACTGTCCCTATCATGATGAAATGATAGTACGTTAATCTTTTACTAGTTGCCCCCCCCCACTACAAAACAAAACTCCAAGGTTGAACTCAGTATTCATATAAAAACATCAAAAGTATTAAGTGATCGCCCTGGTTTTTCATTGTTAAGCTTTCATGATTATAATACAACAAACTCTACATATTTCAATACCAACCAGTGAGAGTGTCATACTTGTATAAAACAATTATTAATATTGTCCTGAATACATCTGAAACTTCAAAGCAACACATATTATGACATATTTGTTTTTACGTTTGTCCATTTCTCTTGAGTAATGATAAATCTCAGTTTAAGCAAAAATATTTATAAAAAAACAGGAAAGGTAAGACTTCAAACATATATACATCTGGATTCTTCTGAATATATTGACAAAAGCTATCATTTTCTCATTTTGTCACCACTAACTCTACCTATCGCATTGAAAATTACAAAATGTTCCTTAAGTTTTTAAATGATATGTTATGAAAAATAGCAACACTGCTAGTACTAGACTACTTTATTAGCAATGTTATTTAAAATTTCGTAGACGAAATAGTTCGCATCTAAAATTAGCTATGACATTTACATACTATCTTTGTCCGGTTTATTGATACTTGAGTAATTAGAAAGGTCGCTGTAAAATTATGATTCACTAAAGCGGACATATGTTTACTGAAACGAACATAGAATGATAAACCTTATGAACGAACTATTTATCAGCAGCAAATTTAATAGCACACATGTTATAAAAGTAGAAAGGTAACATAAGCAAGCAAATACACAATGTTTACCTTCACATGGTCTAGCCATTCAACAAACCACTGCTCTGTTCATTCTCTAAGTCAAACACATTCATATATACATATGGCGACTAGGCCACTCCATCACTTGCTACATAATGTAATCGAACACCACAGGGTGTCTGCTACTTTTACCAGTAACCATAGTGACAGCTGCAGCCATCAGATTCAGGTCATTGACCTTATTTGTTTGGAACAGAAGAGGAAGAAACGTAGCAAAAAACAATATGTTTCTCTTCAGCGAGGGAAACATAAAGATCTAGGTAGAATCTGACTGTAGAGACCTAGCCACGACGACGTCACTGCTCACTAGAAAGTGTTTACAACAAGCCTCAACTTCAACTTCAACTTTTATGACTTTTTTTACGTTTCATGCATTTGTTTCACCCTCTGCTGCATTGTCGGGGTTACCAACGAACATGTTGTACTCAATAGGTGGTGCGCTGGGAGGGATAGTCTCGTAAACGTTCGGTTCTGCAGCATCTTTGCTGCGGTCGTCAAATGTTACCCACTGGCTTGGAGGGGGAGGGGCCTTTTCGGGTAAGGCTGCGGCGTCCATGTCGCCGTCAGGCCCGGCTTTGGTCGGTAACCCTGCCGTAGCGTACGCATTCACGATTTCACCAGGGTACTCTGTAGGAACGTTTAAGCACGAAATTAGAAAATTGCACACTATAGATCCAGGTAATAATATGCGCATGGTAACAGTTATTCAAATAACTGGATAAAATTTGGATATCTCGTATACCGGGTTATGTCGGGCGTTCAAATCTTATCCAGTTGCTTGAGTATCTGTTACCAATTGCTTGAATAATATTACTGTTACCTCACAATGCATATTTATGTTAGGCTGACCACTAAGTTATATAGATACATCAAGCTATACTTACTTATTAGTAAAGTATCTACAGTCAAATTGTACTTTAACCCGATTAAATATTTACAAGCGTCCTAAAAGCAATAGCATGAATTTTTGGATTAATTTTTTGCACTGGTCAAATGGTGTGGCTAAAAAATGATTTTAGACAATTTGAAATCATTTTGATACCAACATGGTAAGATTTGATATGATATGAAAAACAAAAAACGGAAAAGAAATCTTTAAGATACGATAAGAGATGTGTGAAGATACATATACACGTGAATGGTGGTCATTGTCTACCTGTGTAAGCTGGAGGAATGTCAGACGTGTCGTACACCGGATTCTCTCGGGCGGTCAAGTCGCTAAGCCGGATGTTTTGTCCCGGGAGCTTGCGGCGCTGCTGACGGAAGTACATGTAGCCACCTAGCGAGATGGCGCCCAACAGCAGCAAGGCCACGATGACGCCAACTGCCACAGCTGTGCCGTTAGACCCACCTCTGCTTGGTGCTTCCCCTGTTTATAAGTTCAATGTCAAATACATAATATTAATTTCCTTGCATTTGACGTTAGAAAATAACGTTCCTTAATCATTTTGCTTTTATGGACTATGTCAAGTATACACACATTCATTTCCACCAGTTTCAAAATCAAAGTTAAATTTCACTGAAATAGCTTTCTGTTTCTTCATTATCATTACAGGTAAAGAGTAGAAAATAGTTGATAAGTTCAGATCACAAGTTCACGAAGCTTACCGCAGCCTCCATCAATCTCTATGGTACCATCGGGACATTCATACTTCACAGCCAGTGCCTTGAATGAGCCAGGATCTGCCGTGTAGGTCTGTCCATCTACTTCCAAGGCAACATTCCCAGACGCCACCTCCAACTTGATCTCGTTTACAACATCTTGTACTTTGGCCTGAGTTTTGCTGATGCTGTCCTCCACGCTTCCATCTGACGTGTCCGGAGCGGCCTTGACCTCGATGTCCACATCCAGACCGTTACCTGCTCGTTTGACCCTCTTGACCATGACATCAGCCCCAGCTTTCTTGACCACTTGTAGTAATACGTCATCATTGTTGGATTGTTTGTTCTTGATCTTCTGCCGGATTGGGTTTCTTTTCTTTCTGTTGACATCTTTGAGTGCTGCCATCTCTTCTTTCGCCTGCTTCTTTCTGGTCTTTTCATCCATAAGGTGCGACATGATTTCACGCTTCTTAAAATGACGATTTTCATCAGACAAGGATGACAGGACACTGGATTGCTCCTCATTCTCTGGAGATCTTCGCTTTCGTCCGCTGCTCGCGGAGCACGACACAGTCATTCGGTTAGGGTCGGTACACAGGTCGATGTTATTCTGCGACGCTGTTCGGCAGATTCCGTTATTTTGAAAGTTTCGAATGAGGCTTGCTCTGGCAGAATCCACCGTCGTTGCGTCGCTGCTGCAAGGGGCTGTCCGGAAACTGAAGGACACGTTGACGGATACTGTTTGCGGCGTCGTAAGTTCTGCAGATAGAACAAAATAGACAGGCACCGATTAAAGAGGCAGATTTTGTGAAGAGTAATACAACTTGCATCTAGAATAATTGTCATCTGTTTTACTGTATTGTTCAACACTGTTACGGATGAACATTGAGCAACTAATGTAACTTCACAGCTCAGACTGTCCAGTTGTTGAATTTTTTTTTGAAACAAAGCTTGTTGTCTTATTCTAATCTGTTCAGGCAAATTATTTCAGATTTGTCATATTATCTAGTTAATGTTTTGGATAAGTTAAAATCATGGGCCCTTTTGTAAATGTTTACGCACTCAATGTGGATATTTGTATGAAATGTCACATGCAAAGTCATGAGAAATAAAACTGAATCTTGAATACTTTATAAAACTGTAAATGCATTTAAGTTCGCGTTGTTTTTATTTTTTTGCTAAATGTTAGTGGTGGTTTTAAGTTTTCGGCAGCGCTTTAGTCCCATACTGCTACAGTATTGGACAAAAATGTTCGCGATGTACACGTAGTATGTCCATGTATCCATACAACAATAAATTCATTCTTTTTTTATCTTACTTGTGCAGGTGAAAGCCACGCTCGCATTCCAGTTACCACCTGGTAGACACTTGATGCTGCTGACTGTTGGCCCGTAGGTTGGTCTACAGATGACGTCACAGGTCTTGACGTTAGATTTCAACACGCACTGCCCGAAGTCACCGTTGGTAACAGAGGGGAGGGTGTCTGTAGTGCACGCAGTTGCTGGAAAATACATGGCATAAAACAATTGATTGCGATATATAGCTAAACGTTTTATATTTTCCATTTAAGATGTCCTGTGTATAACACTTGTATGCACGGTGGGTTTATCATTATGAAATACCAGTGGCATATCTGGAACTGCCATGCAACTATGTTTAATGTTAGAGGAGATAATTAATACACCAATACCATGGCCAATTACACCATATACACCGAGGAATAGGCGGGTCATTATCATATAGCCTATCCAAACTGACCCATAGAAGAGTAGACAATTCCTGTATGACGCATATAGACCCCTTATACTTTAAGAATAAAGTTCAGAATTTGAATTTGTCTTTTTGTACAGAAGATGATAGATTTCATTTTGAAAACCAAACTTTCCACCGATAATATTTGATAACATTGCAATCTTGGCATGTCAAATCTTTCTCAGATCTATTCTATTATCTATTATCATCATTCCTCCCTGCTGAGTGTCCTTCTGATTGGTCAATGTTGTGGGCCGGGCTGAATACTATTTTCTTTCCGCCCGTTAATATTTGACTAGTATTGAAATGGTTTATTCTATTTTGTCATATGCTTACAAAATATTTGATTTATTCTTCAATTATGAACATTTTTGATAATGGTCCTTATTGGATTCTTTCTCAAGTATGTATTTACACTGCAATACTCATATATTCATTCTTAAGCCAATCAAAATCTGATGTCAAACATCCAACACTTTTAATCACCATATCAAATGACATTACCTGGCTTCAACGTCGGAGTCGACAGCACAACAGTTGTTCCTTTTAACAAACACATATTGTTAATTTAATTTTCTTGAACAATTGCAAAATGAACATTAAATATGCACATTACAATTAATCCAGTTAATATAGTAGGCACGCTGTACAAGTAGGAATAGAACGTTGCAGTTGTTGCACAAGCTGCATGTCATTAGATATTGTATTGTTTCTTGAGATGATATTATTCTTATGAACGTTACGGCATTTCAAATGCTCTCAAACGAAAGAGTAAAATGTAAGCTACACTGGTCTTATAATGCTCAGGTCAAGAAGGAAGCTACTTATTTTGATCGTATAATCAATGTTACCTGCTTTCAATGATGTAACTGTTGTCGTAGGGAGAATGGTAGTTGTCGCTGTTGGAAAAAACAAAGCATATTGAGTGATTGACTAATTATTCTACAAATGCTTCTAAAATGCACAACTTAACATAAACACGTGCTAGTCAAGAATAAAATTTCTTAATAATCATATATAAAATTACATCAAACAAAGGTTCAAATTTGCTACCATACCTGCTGCAGTTGGTGTAGGGTTGAAGCATGTCAAGTTATCGGCTTGCATCACATGACCTTCTGCGCAGGCGCAGACTCTATCATCAGCCATTGTTGGCAGGCATAACTCATTACAGTCACCGTTCCGGAAATCACACGGACCTGGGTAAAAAAGTTAGACAATTTAGATAACCTTAGACAACGTATGATAGACCATTGTCGACTTGATATAGAATGGGAAGAATTGCCATTTGTATCTGTTAACGGTATCTGTTCAACATGTTTTGTTTTGTTGTGACCTGCACTTATCACAGTGTGGTAATAATGTCCCAAAGAATGTCTTCATTTATCCATTCTTTCATTCATTCATTCATTCATTCATTTTCTTGTTCAAAATTTTACAAGTTTCAACCGCTCTATCAAATTATCATATTTAATTTAGTAATGATGAATGTAAAATCTAAAAAAAAAGAGAAGTTAAAAATTATAATTGATTAGATAATCAAACAATCGTTTATGTTTCACAAACAAATCGTTAGCTTTGCATAAACTTTTCGCAGTACATGTGATTAACATAAGAATAAATTTTAATATAATGGTACTATTCAATACCTCTTGAGAGTGGCTGATCACTGCCATCAAACATGCGGACACTGTGAGGTGTTGTCTGAAGCTGGACCGTCTTTTCTATCGTGCTCCTCAACTCGATACTGACGGTCTTGTTTGTGCGGTCCGTCCAGAAATGAAAGTCCTTAAGAAAAAGATATAGATTATTTCCATTAGCCTTCTATTGCTATTTGCAGTACAGGCAGATTTCAATTACACTGTCCCTAAGATGATATATTGGAATCAAACATCAATTGCAACATTTCAGCTTTCTATTATATTCATCGTAACCAAACTTGTCATAAAACGATATAGTGTGCAGAATTAGAAATTATCATGAACCATCCGCTTTATTGGACTTGGCTGGATTTTTTCCCGAAGTACAATGTATATGATTTATCTGCTGCTAGGCAACTACCTTATAGACGGCTATTCCGAAGAGTTCTCCGCCGTTGCTTGTCCAGAGCAGTTCGGGATCCTCCCCGCGAAGGTTGGAAGACATCACGGTTCCAGTATCACCATCAGCCCAATAAATCCTGCCGTTTCAAAAATGCCATTATACCTCACAAATACCATCAGTGAAACAAAATAATACAAAAAGAGGTGAAGTATATATTTTATTTTATCTGATTAGAATTGCAACCGTGCAATACACGTGGGACGTAGCTGGTGTTGTCACCCACACATAATATACCCGTTTGTGCACCTGGTTGGCATGAGGATAGTTGTGTAAACTGCTCTTCCTAAGGGCATCGGTGGCGTCAGGGTTAGGGTTAGGAATAAGGTTATGGTTAGGAACAGGGTTTGTGTGGCCTCCGTCAGTATTGATCATGGTAAAATCATAATTCACAACAGCATCGACTATGGTTAGGATTAGGGTTAGGGGACGAAACGATGGGTTCTGAGCTGAAACCCCCACCGTTTTGCTACACAACCCCACTAGTATGATTGAAATGAACTTACCAGCTGTTAAGGATGTCGATTGAGATGCCATTTGGTGTACCGATGGACGCACCAGATTGTGACGAAACGATCACTTCTTTGTCGGTTCCAGCTAAGGTAGATCGGGAGATGCGGCCAGTTTCAGTCCAGTACAGTAACCTGAAAGTATGATAAGCATATGTTAGGCTATTTCAATAATACCCATTTTAACAATATTCATGGTACGTCTAATGTGTCGGCTTCGGACTTGTCAAAAAAGTTGAAATTAGGTATGGAACACACTTGGTAATAGCTTTACAATAAGATAAATAGAAACGTTAATACTACTCATGCAATAGATATTACCTACTATATTACCTCTATAAATTTATCCATATCAGCATATTTTTACGTAGCATATTAAAAGGTTCAGTGTTGCTTACCTCTGCTCAGGATGCACGGCGATTCCCCTTGGTTGAACAAGGCCTGACAGAAGAACCTTTCTGAAACTACCATCTAACCGCGCAACACTGATGGTTCCGTTATCCTTCTCCGTCCAGTAGATGTTGGAGGTCACCCAGTCAACCGCCAATCCTATAAGCACATTGTTTATCAGTTAACATTGGTGGCGTCGCGTAGTGGCAGGGTGTTTGGTCCCAGAACCCAGAGATACCGGGTTCGAATCCGGGGTCTCTTGATTTGTCCCGTTGACGTTGTGCCCTTGGGAAAGGCACTTTAGACGACTCCCCCCCCCCCCCCCACTTTACTCAGGTGAAATTGAGTACCTGGTTTAAGGACGTCCCTCGAGGGACGTTAAATGGAGGTCCCGTGTTAGAGGAGAGCCACACCTCAAGCACGTTAGAGAACCCAACACACGTATCGTGAAAGAGTAGGGGTCCTTCTCAGTGTGTGTGGATCATATAAATCTGTCCGGATATGCAGCTTGTACTCTTCAGTACAAACCTGGTGTGTTACGCCTTGATGTGGTTTACCGTGTATGCAATACCGGGTATGCAATACAAACAAACAAACAAACAAACAAACAACAAACAAACAAATTATGAATATTCCTAAACTCTCAGTGAAGAATCTGCACAAATGGGCATAATTTAGTCTGATAGCGGCCATCCGTAACCGGTCAGCGGGTAGGGGCCATAAAAGTCCCGGATAGCGGGAGTTTGCGTTACACAGACTAGACATTATGTAAGGAAATAAAAAAAAAAAGGTGGTACGACCTTCTATTCCTTGTCCTCCTGTGTAGATCGTCAATGAGGAATTTGTTGTCAAGTCGTATTTCTGGATACTCTGTGTCCCATCGGTCATCTCTTTCGAGTAGTAGATTGCTTTCTCTGGTAACAAGTAAAAGAAACGTGTGTGAGTGTGAGAATTGCATTGTATATTGATCAAATACGGACCTTACACATAACATAACATAACGTGACATAACATAACATAACATATATTACATAACATAACATAACATAACAGCATCAAATAAAATAACATCACATAGAATATCATCTAACGTATATACTTCTATCACATCGTCAATCCCAAAAATATTCAACGAAGCCGTATTTAACTCCGCACCCACATACATACTACGCATCCACAAAGCCATACATATATAGTACAATGGTTTCTCAAACATTACATTTCATAGAAAAATGACAATAGACACCCACCGTTGTAATTGAAGTCCATAGCAACTGTCTTCCCTCCACTCACTAAGACGGCTGGTTTTGAGTCTGCAGTTTGAGGCAGGTCGACCAGATTGTGCGGGAACTGCAGTATGCCCTCATCCGTGGACACAAGTAGAGCCTTGGTGAAGAGGTGGTCATCTGAGGGAAATCATATTTCTTAGTTAAATATAAAAGAGAACAAAAGACTAAGTTTTGCTGGGCATGTATGGAGACTGTCAGATCACACAATAGAAACTGCTGTGACATGGAAACCTGTAGGTACACGATCTAGATAACGACCTAAAGCCACTCTCCGACGAGCAGTACCAAATGAAGGAAAGAAACTTGGATTAGGTTCACTAGGAAATGGCAGTAGAGGCTCAAAAAACGGAACCTTTGGAGAGAGAAAGTTCGCCACCAGGTCGACCGTTTGAACAAAATTTCGGGAGGATCTAAGGTCTCTGTTAAACATGTTTCAGGGCGCGTGTCCGCTGATTGACATAAGATACACGCCAAGAGACCGGATTTGCTAGATTTCTGCTACATTATGACGAGGGGTTACTACGATGATTTTTTTTTTTAATTTTATTTCAAGATGTAAAACATATAAACTGTCACTAACACTTGTTAACCTATTTGTTCAGCTGTCACAACCTACATCTATAATGCATTTGAATGAGAAGACCAAAAACCGCATGCTATTTTCTGAAGATTGAGCAATAAGATGTACAAATTAGGACTTACTTTTCACACAGGTGTGTTGGTCCTCCGCAAGGTTGTAGTCAGGCAGACACAGACACTTGTGTCCACTTTGATCTCCAACACAGGTGTGCTGACAGCCACCATTGTTTACCTGGCAGTCGGCTGGTTATAAAATAAGACAGAAGAGACAGTAAAAAAACCCCAATGATTAGCACGATGGTAGTGATGTTGATCTTACTAAAAAGATAACCCTTAAGTCACATTAATGAAGGACAAATTGAAGAAAATACTGTCAGTGTCTCACAATTTAAAGCAGCACCCGTCATACTTGTGTTAGTATTAGAAGGTCCATTAAATGGAACGTGTTTTAACGTGTGAAAGTGTGTGTATGTGTGCGTATGTGCGTGTATCTATTCCAAATCTATAGTCTCTATAGACCATGCGCATTTTATTCTGACAATATTTAGCATGGGTGTCATGGTAGTCAGTCCCTAGCAAACTAACTATTAGTAAGATGACACAAAGGCAAACAGTAACGGCGTGTCACCTACATTGTGTCTGAGGTTGTCTGCTCTCGTCATAGAACTCAACTCCCAAAATGTTTTCTCCTCGGGGACTGAAAGCCAGGATTCCTCGAGAGTTGTGGATGAAGTTAAGGGTAGTGTCTGACCAGTCAGATGCCATGATTTCTTCCTGAATTGAAAAGAAAAAATACGTGATTCAGGTAACAAAGTGCATACTTGGCATATAATTCTACAACGTCTTGAGCTTGCCCAGCAGATCTAAAAGCAAATATTTCGCGATAATTTTTTCCAGTTGTTTTGATTTTTATTATCTTATCAGAGATATACAATGGTGGTGGCGTGTGCCGTAACGGCAGTGTGTTTGGCCCAGAACCCAGAGGTCCTAGGTTCGAATCCTGTCATGTCACCGATCTTGGGCCCTTGTAAAAGTCATCTTACACGACGTTCCTCACTCCACCATGTGTAGAAATAGATACCTGACTTTAGATGGGAAAGTAAAATACGGTGGAAAAAGAGGATTAGGCTCCACCTTCCAATACCATACCCTAGACAACCCACTATCCCCACGGCCTCGAAAAAGCTTCAATATAATTATATTTGCAGACAAACTTTATCTATCAAGTTACATGTAAAAACTAAAAAAGGCTATAGTTTACCTCTAAGTACTCGAATAACATGTGGTTTGAAATAACATCACATCATTTCGAAGTCGAAACTGGAATTATCATGACAGTTTGTCAGTGAGTAGGAGTTACAATGGGTTGGTTTACTTACACCGTCAAATGTGATGTCGTAGAAATGTGTCCCCGATAGAGAGTAAAACTGTTGTCTGTTGCCGCCATCAAAGTCACAAGAGTCGATGATGTCAAGCTCGGTGTCGGCAAAATACAACCTTAGAAAACAGCAACGTAAATTAAAGTAGGTTTTAAAATTGAACCAACTAGTCTTCTAGGTATGTAATTAAAGAATTTCATCGACACAACTGAATGAATGAATGAATGAATGAATGAATGAATGAATGACATTTATCATATCTTTATGCTCTTCCAAGCTAAGTACAGGTCAAGATGGAAGAACAGTTCTAAGCACAAAAAGTAATATAAAAATATGCTACGTCTACAAGTCAAAACTTAAGGTTAATGTATACTAGTATGTACATGTTCAACTTCTTCATTTACTACTCAAAATACGGAGTAACATAAAAACAATTTTATGTACCAAGACAAATTCTATACTACCAATAAAGGACTTTTGCGACTAAATTACTTTTTAATAGCCTGTAAAAAATAATATGCTATAAAAGGTACATCAAGAACTTGCTGCGGATTGAATTTATTTTCGTCATGTCATCCGTCTAAGTTAGACTAACCTGTTGGTGACGTAGTCAATCACCAGGCCGCTTGGTCTTCCGAGATTAGATTCCACGATCGTGGTACGATCTTCTCCGGACAGCGTGGATCTCTCAATTTTAGGCGACTGTCCCCAGTCACTCCAGAACACGAACCTACGATTAGAAATAGAAAATGAACCAATATCAGAATTATCTATCTCCAGGATCTTAATCTTCAGAGTAGTAACATCAATAATAAGGACCAGAAAAGTCGTGAGATGTAATGCTGTAGTCCCGGCCGGGCCCCCGAAGCCAGAAATTTGTCCCGGTGAACTGCCGGGTTCGGTACACTCACGGTTAGTTCACGGTGTCCATTTGTTACCGGGTCCCGCGTTGAATTTATGCCCGAGTTAAAGTCACCGCGGGACCCGACCGGGCCCAAAAATAGCACGGAAGCCGCAAGGGTGTCCCACGGGGCCACGTATGGGTCACGTCCGAAAGCGCCAAAAATAGCTCGTGAACTACTCGACGGGGCCCCTTTTTTCCAAATTAAGGTTGATAGAATCAAAAAAAAATCTATGTCTGGTTACTGTAAATATGGTGAAGGCAAAGTGTCAGTGAAATAAGAATATACCGCATGGAAAGGTATGGAGAATTCTCCATAACCACAAAATGAAGTATGTATGTCAACGTACGCTGTTGCTGGATCCACTGCGATTCCTCTGGGTTTGTCCAGACCTGTTTCGGTGATGATGTGACTGTTGCCACTGCTATTACCCGGACGGTAGGAGACCATGATGATCCTGTTATAGTTGAAGTCGGTGTAGTACAGATTCTTGTTGACCCAATCGGCAGCTAGAAATTCTGCCCCAGCTGATATTCCCGTCTTCAATGTTGTTACTGTTCCCGTCTTGACATCGACCTGCATGTAAGAGGGTTTGCTATAGATTAAAGATGATGTATTCTCCTAGCGTTCATGGGTATTGCATACTTGAACATTTTATTTCCTCCATTAGCTATCATACAAGTAACAAGTGAGTGGCTAATATTCATGGAGTATGGAAACAACGTGGAATATACAGCGCGTACGTAATGCATTGTTACGGCTATCTTCATACTACATTAAAACTGACTAGATTATATACATAAGCCTTATGCTCTACGGCCTAGACTTGCCTTATGTTGTCGTTTTTATCTGGTTTGGCAGACTTTTCCACTTAGATACGGATCTAAACATGAACGTATTTCAAAGTGCAGTTGTTTTTAGTTTAATCTGATCCAGTCCTCGAATGCGTCGTGAAGTGAGACATGTGCTTCTATACTTGAAGACCTATACTGATCTTGTCTCGTTTCAGGCCGAGGATTGCCATTGGATATTATGGCCATTGTACTCATAATAATCTCCATGAATTAGAACTCTATTTAAACATATAATTTCATATTCCCCCAGTTCTAAACTGTTTCCACAAGATAGAACTATGCAAATTGTACTTATTTACCTGCTGTATTTCCTTCATTCCGATATCAATCCAGAAGACAAGGCCTTGGTTGATGTCGTAGTCGAAGGAGACAAGGATAGATGGTGAAGTGGCCGACATCACCGTGATAAAAGGTGTATATTGGGCGTCAGGCGATCTTAATATACTGCTGTTTCCTTCCAGCATAGTAAGTTGCGTTTTTCCGTTTACCTCGTTGATCCAAAGATAGCTTGGAGACTTTATTTCTGCATGGAAAATAGATCTTATTGTTAAGTAGGAAATAGCAGGCACGTGTTTTAAACAGTGGTACAATTTCCTGGTAACGGTATATATTCCAACATAGGGACAAAGCATATAAAAAGAACCATCACGCGTAAAATGTGTAGGGGTGAAATATCTTTTACACGTGTTCCAAAGTGCCGGGTATATGAAATACAACTATAGTGTGTATAGAGGAACTAATTCTTTCATATGATTAAATGAATACATGAAACCACATTCATTATCTAGTGAGCAACAAAAAGACGAACAAATGATGAACGTCTGTGGAATTGATGATCCATTGATCATTTCATGATAATGTGTTGCTATTATCCATATGTGTCTTATTTGCATGTCAATGATATATACATATAAGTATGCGGTTAGAGCATAAAATTGATGCCGATGTAAGAGCATCGAATTGAAGCCGACGTTCGAACTCACCGGGGGGAGCACAAGTAGCGTTGTCATTCTGAAGATGGAAGGTAGCTCTACAGACACAGGTCCTCCCTCCTGGTCGGGCCAGACACATGTCCTGGCAGCCACCATTCGACACTGAACAAGCTACGAAAGGGAACAAGTATATATTAAAAAGTAGCACGTATTCGTCATTTCTTCAGTCATCTATCATGAGATTCATCCATCAACATACAAAATACGAACCAGGAGGCATCTTTATTTGACTACATTACCACTAAACATATGTCGCCTAATCACCGCGAAGAAGTCTATGTTTTCGGGTTTGCTATTGTGGAGTGGTTTATTATCATTAGTAGGTATAAGTTGTTGATAAAACGAAGATCATACGTTCGAGAAGGTATGTGGTCGTGGGACTCTAGTTCACGATATGTTTCCGTTCTAGCTCTTTTATGTGTTCTTTCGCTTACAAAACATCATGTTTTGAAGAAATCAATGCCATAAGCCAACATGAATCCGTACCATTTGAAAAGTCTGTCGCTATGTCAGGGCTGTACATGGCAATGCCACGAGGACTGGAGAACCCATCTTCCACCACACGGCTCGTCGTCTGATCCGCATCTGATTTTGAATTCCTACAAACGTATGGAAATATTGGGTTATTATGTGCCATCTCGTCAGAAATTCCTATCAATGTTCCTATCAAGCACTGTACGCAAGAAAATTGTGATGTATATTTACGAATATTTCCAGTTAACTGCTTTGCCAGGCAGTGGTAAGTAAGATTTAAATTCATTGATTTTTTTATTCGGAAATATGCGGTCATATATCTGATATACATTTTAACCTTCCCTGATTTTAACGAAAAACTCGTGCCTGTGATTTCAACGATGCAAAAAAATACTGCTGCAAAAGTATGTTGCGACTTACGCTCCTATGTAGTTGTCTGATGTGCTTGTCCAGAACAGCTCATTGGTATGTAATCTAAGACCTAAGAAGCTACTGAAACCGGAGACCAAGGTTCGTCGATTGCTGCCGTCCATATCAGAGCTCTGTATTTTGTACAGCCAGGAGTCACACCAATACAGGCGGCGTTCTATGGAGAAAACACAATTCCATGAACACACCTACACATCTGGCAAATATTTATTTTGCAATTGCCTCAAGTGTTGCTAAAATGTTTGAAAAGAAAAGAAATATATCTAAATTCAAATACTGTAAATGCAGAAATGTTCGCGGTGGTTTAATGTTTGCGGTTTTCGTGGTGGACTCCAGAGCGCGACTTTAAAACCAACGCGAAACTTTTTGCCCGTCTATGACTGTAGAGCTAATTTTGCATAAACGCAAACTTATAACCACGACGAACACTCAATTTTCTAAGTACCGCAAATAAAAACCACGCGAACTTAAATGCATCTACAGTACCCTCCGGTGTGATAACGCAATTTGGAAATATTTTTTTTGCAGACCAATTCAAATAGAAAAATAACAGATAAAAATTGAAGCCAGTTTTGACCAACAATAATGAAACCCACCATTGAAATCTATAGCGATTCCAGTAGGGCTGCTTATATCACTATTGATGATCACTGCCCTCTCACTGCCGTCCATAGCAGCCCGCTCAATCCTCGGAGTCCAAAAGCTCTCATCCGTCCAGTACATGTAACTTGTATCAGGATGGTACGTTTTTGAAGGTTAGACATGCAGGTAAACAATACATAAAGACAATCGATACATAAACAATACATAAATACATAAAGATAATATTTGGAGATCTGATTCCGGACGTTTCGAGTGACATCTATCACTCTTCTTCAGCGTCATTTTTATTTGTTTTGCCAGTTATTTTAGTGACACTAAAGAAGAATGACAGATACTCGAAACTTCCGGAATTAGATCTCCGAAAATTATCTAGTTGAGTTGTACAGTTTGAATTGTCTTTATGTATTATAAGGAAGGAAAGAAGTATGGCTTATCCTTCAATTGATATGCATATTAGACCACTTTGATATCCTCTGGGTTCTAAAGCGAGCGTACAAATAAAATTAAAAAGATCCCCCCCCAAAACAATGTTGCCTTCATTTTCAAATCAAAGTGGTCAGGAAGGCTGAACAAATGAATAAACACATACGAGTATGATCTACCGAATAATATATCATTCTTTTTTACCACATCTTCTCCTTCGGAATTTTCTTTGGCACACGATGGCATTACTATCCGTTTCCCAAAATGTTTTTGTGCAATTCACCGGAATATATTTGCTATTTTGTAACTGCTTTGTCATTCATGTGATCAAATCAACACGACCTTATTTAAACAAAATCGATTTGAAAAATTCTAATACTTCTTTATTTATGTCACATACCCTTCTTTTGGATCCAAAACTATGCCACTAGGCCAGTTAAGGTCTTCAGACACCAGAGCCCGAGCATGACTTCCGTCCATTCTTGCAACGCCGATTATTTCTACCCAATAGTCTGTCCAGTAGATGTTCTGTCCAGCGTAGTCAAGGGCTAATCCATCTATTCCATTCACACCTGGTAACATGAAAGGCAATGGTCAGTGACAAACTGTCCAATATTTCTGCTGCGGATAAAATATTTCAAGAAGGTGTAAATGCTATATGTTGTCTTCTTGTTACCTCCATGAAAAATTGAGGTATTGTTGTACAGTGTCTGTCTATATGTGTACCTGGATATTTGGATCCCCTGGTGTGTGACCTTGGTGCTGCAGCAGAACTTACTGTTTTTCAATTTTTTTCATTCAAGACATGCGGGGTTCGAAATTTCCGGTCGCCCACTTGTGACACAAACTAAACTTAAAATGCGGATGTCATTTGCATGATTGAAATATTTCATAGAGGTAATAGGACTCCAAACTCTTGTTTGACATAGTGTTTTGTGAGTATGGAGTATGAGGTAGATCAGAGATTGTTTTAGCGGCTGCACGATCAGAGGTAATTTGCATTTTCACTTTCCCTCAAGAAAGTTTGGGACTACAACATTGAGCATTAAGCACCTTTAGATGTAGGATGTGACAAGAAGATTTTCGCCAAACCTTTAAGTAAGACAAACTTACTGATTTTGCTGTCGTCAATCAACACCTCAAACCCGGACCCATCTTTTTTAGCCCGATATATCTTCTCGTCCCAGTAATCGGACCAATAGACAAAGCCTGTTCGTGGGTCATAGTCCAGTGCAACGGGAGAGGTGGAATGTAGCGGAAGTGTGACGTTTGAACCGGAAGTGACGTTGACCTCCGTGATGTAGCCTGTACCATAATCGGCTACCAGGAGGAAGTCTTCCATGGAGTACCGATCTGGAAAAGAACATGTTTGTTTTAATAGACCCTTTGCCAAGTACGGCGGCCATTTTGAATTCCCGGGGTCAGCTCGGCGTCATGCGCCAAATCGAGCCTTGTGAGGATAGTGAACACCATTCTACATTCTATACTGAGGTTTTAACAAATAATCTAAATTCAATAACTCTACCACTCTTTTTTTGCACATGATAATGCTGCAATAATTTGATCTCAACGTAGTTGAGCTACATGTACCTGAGACACCACTGTAGCGTTAATTCTAATCAAGTTACCATTCAAGAAAATAATTTTTTTCTTTGACTTGATAAAGCATTGATATAATCTGCAATCTTATGTAATAAAATGCCAGACTAGTACATCAATACATATCGTATATCACTTCTACTATAATGATAATCATTACCACCATTAGGGTACATATAGGGTTTACTCGTACTAGTCAACGCATACAGTGACAAAGAACGACGTATGAATCCTGGATAAATTCATCTAAATTTGACAAAATTATTTTCAGGATCTTAGACAGTAAGACTTCCTATGTCTGTGGGTTAACAAAAAGTGAAGGGAGGATGTTTTGATAGATGAAATCATTTAACCTTCATTGATATTAATTTGTAAAAAAAGTTCGCTTGAGAGCTAGATCTCGAATGCAGCACAACCTCGGGTATGAGAGGTTTAGATATATAGGGGTGAATTATACAGGGGCACGTTACCGTTGGGTTCGAGATATATGTCAACGTATCTTTTCAGGGTGGCGGAATTATGTATTCTGGTGGAATTCTGTTAGTAGCTGTTACCTGTCGGTGGTGTTGGTGTGGTTGGAATAGTGGTAGGTCGGGTGTGAGAACAGCTCACGTCGTCCGCCTGAATGTAGCGTCCTTCTGCGCAGGCGCACACGCGACTATCTTCTAACGGCAGACATAACTCCATACACCCGCCATTCCGCTGGTCACATGCACCTTTTGATGAATTAAGAAAATATGAAATATTTTTTGGTGACGCCTCTGGGTCGGGCCGTTGGTATAGTACTGGGATCGGGGTAGGAAGAAATCTAAATATTCCACGCACGCACTCCCTAGGGAATAATTTTTAGCAATACCTTGTTAATAACAATAGTTTTTGTTTCCTTACACTAAATATTCTATGAAATCATGATTTTGTGATGAAAAAAAAAATTATTCTTCTGCCAAGTTTACGTGTCAATTATTTCAATTTCAAAGGCTGCTGTAATACCAGCAATAATACCGACCATAGGTGAGATGATGTGGCTTACTTGGATATAAAGGCTGCTCTGTGTCATCATAGAGTTTGATGTTGTATGCTGATGCCGACAGTGCAATAGTCCTACCGTCGTTGAGCGTCGCTCCAGAGTATGCTCTTCCATGTGTCAAGCTTTGGGTGCTGTTATCCGTCCATAGAATATAATCCTGTTAAACGAAAAATTCAATAACAGAATGATGTATTCATTGATAAAAAAAACTAACTGATGCAAAACGACAAAATTGAATGCAAACTTTCACTGAAATCCTTGGTTTTCAAGCTTTCAATATTCTATGAATGTACATTTCATTTAAAGATCAACAGTTCTAGCCAGCATTGGTAGATTATAGGTTGATGGCTAAAGAAAGCTTGGAGCTATTAAGTAAGGTTAAAGGTAAAGGTAGTCCCATAGCCTTTTGAGACCGTAGGGTCAGTGGGTAGTTATCCGCTGTGTTTAGGGCGTGGTATTAAAAGGCGGAGCCCATCCCCCACCTCCCACCGCATTTTACCTCTTCAACCAAATTCAGGTACCCATTTTCACACCTGAGTTAAGTGAGGAACATTGTGTAAAGTGTCTTTCCCAAGGGCACAAGATCGGTGACATGACTGTATTCGAACCCAGACACCCTGTTGTTACGCCAAACGACGACACACGACAGACCCGTTTACACGAGGCACTTACAACTAGGGAAAATGTCCTAGGACAAGTGTCCCAGGAGAGATTTTTTACACGTGTAAATAGGCCTCCAGGAGACGCTTCAAGAAAAACGCCGCGGCGCGTCGCGAGGCCTGTCGACACTTATCCTAGGACATTCAGTGTCGCAGGACAGATCGTCGTAAGTCTGCGCCCTAAGTAGATAGGACAGAGACGAAAGTAAAAAAAGACAGATAAAGAAGAGGATATGAAATGTCTTACCTTATAGAAGGCAACACCAAACAGATCCGAGCTGTCCCCTGACCATAAGGTCTGGACATCGTCACCGTCGAGGTCACAGGACTGCACATTACCAGGGCTTGTGGTCACCCAGTATAACCTGTAATATACCACAATAGATTTTTAATATATGTCATTAGACTGTCGAACCGCTTCCTAGTTACCATGACTACTTTGTTCTTAGTGCTTATTTGTTATGTTCTTTTTCTTTTGAAAACTTTGATTTGATTAAGAATGTTATCTAGATTTTTATTGATGCTGTTTACCTGAATCAATATTATTTCAAAGGTAACTTGTTACCTTCTTAATGCTGGTTTTATTCAAAAGTTTTTGCTAAGATGAATTGTGCATTGTTTATTTTTACTTTGTATTTTTTTTTATAGATAATGGTGTACACGATATTTAGTGACTGTTTATATGAATTATGTGCCATACAGTTTGTATTTCTGTTGTTTCATGTTTGTTAAATGAACCCCCCCCCCCCCCCCCCAAACAAAAAAAACATTAAATCTCATAACTAATTAATTTCCCAGCACGATTTTCCCGGCGAGTCAAAAGTCAATATATATCAAAGAATATCCGATTAATGTATTAGTTTGCCACAGGTCTAGACTGTGCGCGATATCATAAATAGAGTTGTTATAAGTTGTCAATGAACAGCTGTAGATGAAAACATACATGATTGTGTGTCTGTTTTAATTGAATATCTGTTCAGTGTTGACAATAACATACCAAGCAATTTTCTTCAATAGGGCACCACTGTGTATTCTGTTTTTAAATCTTGCAATTAAAAGATATATTAGTTGCTATTATTATAGTACTGCCTATTGCTAAGCTAAGCTATTGTATTATGTACAAATAAGAGGTCTGTAAACTTTAGAATTGACGTACCTTTCTCGGTTGTAGTCAATGGTTAATGCAGTAGGTCTCCCAGTCAAATCTTCTCCTTGGGAGGAGACGAGAAGTAGTTTCCTGCTACCATCGGGATTTGCCCGGGAAATCTTTAGATCCTCCCCCACCTCGGTCCAGAACACGTAACTATACAAGGAACAAACTTATGGTTAGAAAAATGATGTTTTGTTTCCGGTTGTAGTACTGAAAAAAATATAGGTCTATAGGTAGGTATTGTCTTACAAGCACAAGTATATTTGTAGAGTGAACAAAGAAGTGCAATGTTAACTACACATTCCTACATCGAGTGTTCAAAGCCTTAATCTTTTAACAATGTGTGAAAGAAAATATGAAAGAGTTCTTGGAGCTGTTTTGAATCTTCATAATTCAGATGTCAGATCTAAAATACCTTTCCACCGGTTAACCAAACCAAGAGACAAGGGTTAACAGGTTTTTGCTAGGGTCGGTCAGGTAACCGAAAACACAACATTTATTTCCTAGGCCGAAAATTACTCGAGCAGTGCCTATTGTTATTATTATCATTCATTTGAGGGTTTAAATATCCTGTATGGTACTTACGATTGCTCTGGATAGCATTACGTATTTCTCTATATATAAGAAATCAATTAATGTTAAGATCATTAGAGCAGTTCATATTGTTCATATTGCCATTATCATTTATTTGAGGGTTTACATTTCCTGTATGACACTTACGATCGTTCTGGATACGCGATGATGGCACTTGGCTGGTCCAGACCGGATATCAGAACTTTCCGCAGTGACCCGTCCAGCTTGGACACGTAGATCCTTCCGAGTCGGCGCTCCGTCCAGTACAGGTTTGACGCCGCCCAGTCAACAGTAATGCCTATGATGCAATATAATTGAATCACAAAGTTCAAGCACTCAACCGAGACGGGGGGCGGTACATACTTCCGATAACCTTTGACCCAGCGCTGACGTCACACGTCTGTAATCACGTATCCACAGCACTTGGGTCAAATAGCTGATGACGAACGAGTGATTCGGTCTGAAAATCCGGTGAACGAGATTTTTGTTGTGTTGGAAAACAGTTTTAGTCTCATTATGTATTTTACCAATTCAGATAAATATTCATGCGAATCACAAAGTTTGTATTAGTCTGGATAAACCTTCAAAACGTTGCAACCCTCAAACTATTAACCATGACCATTGACTGTTAAGATATTTCTACAATACAAATGAATTTAAATTATTCTTTACTTCCTACCCTTTGCTCTGTGAAATGTGTCCATATTTTCCCGCATTCGACACTGACCACAAAGAATGCAACATAAAGTCCATCGGCAACGGAGACTTTTAAATCACTTAATATATAGAATAGTTATTATGTACATGCACTTACAGCTCGTTATAATATTCATGTCGACATTCCATTGCAATGTCTTGTCCTTGTCAGCAGGGCTAGCGCTTTGTGATAGCCACAAGCTAGTTTGGCAGCCCTGGCTGTGCGTGCTATAGTGTCAAACCAATGAATTTTGAAGAAAAAAAACGTGGGCTTGCGCTTGGAAATATGAAATGAATTTACCTTCTATCCCCTGTCCACTTTCAAAAATCGTCATTGAACTGCCTTCATCGATGATTGAGAACCTTTCAATGGTCTGTGTCCCGTCGTTCTGCAGTTGTGTGTAGAATATCATCTTCCCTGTTGGAAAGTAAATAATTATATCAAGAACACGACAGCATGATTGAGACACAGAATAGAATAACTTTGCTTTGGGAGACCACCTCCACCAGAGCCCGTAATTCCTCTCTCAAGACTCACCCGTGGTGGTGGGCGATATCGACCGGGAATCTTACACATACTCCTGTTTCAGAAATATTGACATATGTCACACGGGACTGAGTTATGCTTTGGTCCCAATTGCACCGGTGCCCGTAGGGGGTGTAGTCCCGACCGGGCCCCGAAGCCAGGAATTCGTCTCGGTGGACTCCCGAGTACGGGAGGTACCTCCCGGTGCTCGCACGATTTGCTCACGGCGTCTAGTTGTTGCCGGGTCTCGCGTTGAATAAAGGTACACGTTTAAGTCACCGCGAGGCCCATCCGGGCCCTAAAAAAGCCCGGTAGCCGCAATGTTTTCTACGGGGTCACTAAGGGGTCAAAAGTGCACCCAAAAAGCCCGTAAACTACCCGGCGGGCCCATTTTTTTTCTAATTGAGACCGAAGCATTGGAAACACTATAAAGACGTTGATGATCGAACAATATATTGTCCAATAAGATAATTTCACGTCCACATATCGCAGAGTGATGCTAAAAGACATACCTGCGTAGTCGAAGTCCATAGCGAAGGCTTGGGTTCCTTGCACGAGGTACGACTCTGTCCAGTTTCCGGTTTCAGGCAGTTCAAGGAAGTTGTGCGGCAACTGAAGAATGCCGGAATCGCTTCCAACAAAGAGGGCCTTTGAGAAGGAATGAGCATCTATGCAAAAGAAAACAAAACAAAAATCAACACTCCTAAATTTCTTTTTAGATTAATTTACTTGCTGAATTAAGATTTAGTTAAGTTTTATTTAGATCCAAAACTAACCTCATAAGAGGTTATTATTCCTGTGGTCTACACATTCATGTTTACTCATTACAATTAAAAAATACATGTAGAAGGGCATACGAAGTGACAATAAAGAATAAAGATAACAGCTTTTCTGAAAAGTAATATCTACAGTCTAATACTTTGCTAATCGTCACCTGTAACAACTGAGACATTCTGTACAAAAAGCGCTTTTTCTGAGAATAGGGTTTTGGTTTCAGAAGTCTGATTGTGTTTTTTCTGGTTGAGCATGTTTGTTAGTTGTGAGGTGTTAGAGGTTTAGAAATAATCTGTCATAAGTTAAATCTAGTCTATTTCGTATTACCAAAACCCAAACGAGATACAACATGCTCTCACTTGCAGTGCAGGTATGGTTGTCCTCCGCTAGGTGGAAGTTGGGTAAACACAAACACCTGTGTCCGTCTGGGTCTCCCACACAGGTGTGATCGCAGCCACCATTGTCTACCTGGCACTCCGCTGGACAATGAAAATACAAAACAAATTACCTATGTATCATTCTGTAAATTACATGTATTTGTGTATATTTGATGACAATGGCATTATGGCTGAAAAGAAGTCATTATCAGCGTAATTTCATCAAGTTCTTTGCATGTAATCTACAAATCTGGTATGAAAGTTCATCTCAGTTGGAAAATTACATAATGAAAAATTATGTAATTATTCTCGATCGGACTACATTAATTTCTCTTACTGGACCATTCGAACGAATCCCTCTGTCTTCTTCAGCTATGGTACCAAAGTGATATAGACGCGTGAAATTTCCACACCGAGGGTTGGTACCGACTTCCGACGAACTTTGCCCCAGTGATGACGTCACGCGTCTACAAAATGATGATGTCACGCGTCTAAACGGATCAGATAGCTAGAGAAGAACGAGGGATTAGGTCGAAAATTCCGGCGAAGTCAAATCTGTTGAGTAGTCAGTTGGAGAATATTTTATTTTTTCATTTAACATCAAACCTACTTTGGCCTGGTGGCTGGCGACCTTGGTCGAAGTATTCCACCCCGTAGACGGAGCCGTCGCCGTAGAAGGTGAGGGTACCAGGGTTGTCGAAACCACGGCCGTATATGAAGTTGATGGAGTCATCGGACCAATCAGTTGCCGTTATCCCCTCCTGCACATTATGTATGAACGAAACGTTTCTATCAGCTTGTAAATCTCTTAAAGGCAACCAAAGCAATATTAGTGCCAAAAAATGGGAATGATAAATGCTGAAATCTTTATGGTAGTGACATTTACTAACACTGTTTAGCACATTTGCGCAATAACTTCACACTTTGGGCATTTTACAACCGCGCAAAATTGAGTCCCCTTAGTTTCACGAGCCTAAAAAAACTGTCGTGACGATTATCAGTGAGTTCTCACATCACACTGACGTCATAATTTTTTGCATCATGGATGTCTTTATACATTGTGAGAGTGATGTTTGAACTAATGATGGATAGAAGTAACAAAATGAATTGACGTTTAAAATATAATTTTCTGACCCTAATATTGATTGGGTTTCATTTGGCAATACAAACTGTTATTTCCCGAAGCCCATAGCATAAGATATATAACTTGCAAGTGCACCTGTGTTGGTTGAAGTCAAATTTGAGCTTGGCATTACAGAAAAAATTGGATCCGAAATTACCAAATTTTCCACTGATCAGCTCCAGTCTTTGTCTAGGAATGAGCAATGCACTGCTTCTGTGACGTCACATTATGCAGCCAACATAGACGGGGGTGTCATAGACTTTCTGCAACTTATTATTCACTGCTCCTCGAGTCATGTGTTCTATATAATTATCTTTAAAACCTGGATTGCTCATTCCTTGACAAAGACTGGAGCTGATTAGTCTAAAATTAGGGTAAGGCCAATTTTTTGTGTCAATTGCAGTTCAAATTTAATTTTGAAGATATATATCTGTTAGCGTTTTTGTTCTATTTAGCAACTTTAATTTCCTGGTCTACAAAATTATCAGAATGACGATGTTCTTACCCCATCAGTTGTGATGTCATAGAAATGTGTGTAGCCATATGTGAAGTACACCTCCCTGTTGTCTCCATTTAGATCACACGATTCAATGACGTCACGGTAAGTGTCCGCCCAAAACAACCTGTAAAATCACAAATGATGGCATATGATAATAAGGGCTTAGAAAAAAAAAGTTGTCTTCCCGATTGCGGTCCTAAAAGCTATAGGGTTGATAGGTAGAGATTCTCTTTTTTTTTTCTTTTGCATATGCATATGCCAGATTGAAACTTGTCCATTGCAGTCGTCGCCCCCTCAAAAAGGATATAGTCAGCAAATTTTTCCTTGTGTCGGCCGGGTTACCGGAAACACAACATTTTTTTTCCTAGGCCTAGCTATCACACTTCTGGATTTCATTCAATAGATCACTTAAAACAATTGTAAGCTTTATCTACTTGAAATTTAACAGACTGTAATTTCTTTTATACTGAAAAACAATATGTAGTGATCCTATTGTATTATCATATTTCGATCAACCAGTTATGTCCGCAAAAAGCACAGCACAATCAATCAATCAATCGCGAGCATCAGGAAATGATGCATAGCGGCTACAGACATGCGTAGCTAGGTCACGCCATGTTTGTCTACTCTCGGCGTAGACCCTCCAGTCTGTTCTGGTAATCCCCAGCCCTTGGAGTTTGTTGAAGATCTGGTCTTCCCATCTTCCTCTGGGTCGACTTCTTGGGCGTTTACATGTCGGGTTGGGTTCCGATGAAAACAGCTTGATAACGTCCTGAGTAGGAACCGCCCTGGAGACCCGACCCAGGAAGATAATCTGTTGCTTGGAGATTTTACACAGCACAACACAACACATTATACAATGATATACATAAAGTTGCAAGATCCCCACCTATTGCCATCAATGACGAGACCACTGGGTCGATCGATGTCTTCATCCACAAGTGTCGTTCGTTGCTCCCCTGACAGCACGGCCCGCTCTATCCTTGGGTTGCTGCTACTCCAGTCACTCCAGAATAGGTACCTAGTAAATCATTAAACACAGTAATTTAAAATATAAATTTGTGAAAAGAGTGAAGAGGTTACGATGACATTCTTGAAACATTCCAATAGTAAAACGCTGTGGGTATACACATGTATGATAAGGTAATAATAACATTGAACAGAGTAATTAAAAAATATGAATTAGTGAAAAGAGTATAGAGGTTACGATGACATTCTCAACACATTCCAAAACTAACATACAGTGGGTACATGTATAATAATGTAAAGATAACATTGAACATACTAATTCAATTTTGAAAAACATACTAATTTAATTTGTGAAAAGAGTATACTTATTACAATTAATTGCATTCTCAAGTCATTCAAAAGTAACACGCTGTAGGTATACACATGTATGATACGGTGATAATAACATCGAACATAGTAATTTAAAGATATGAATTTGTGAAACAGTGCATAGAGATTAAAACTACATTCTTAACTCATTCCAAAAGTAACATGCACTTGCTATGCACACGTATGATAAGGTGATATGAACATTGAACAAAGTAATTCAAAAAGATATAGTACTGAAAAGAGTAAAGAAATAAAAATGTCACTCTCAACTCATGATAAGGTTATGACATTCAACATATGATTTTATGTCGTAAATATTTAAAAGAAAAATTTGTGAAGAGTATAGAGATTACAATGCATTCTAAACTAATTTGTTTTGAAAAGTAACGTACAGCGGGTAAACGCACATATGATATAGGTTTTAAAATGATAAAATAATAGAATTGAGCATAATGATTTAAAGATATATGTCTGGTAAGGTAACAATATATCTTAGACCAGTATGGGCCTCCATATCATTGCCATTTATTGCATTCTTATCATTTCCATGTCCATTTCGTTCCATTTCGTTCCATTTCGCACTTTCTGGGGACCCCTTTTTCGCATTTTCACATGATAAACGTCTACATACCCTGCCTGCGGGTGCACGGCAATGCCACGTGGTCTCTCCAGTCCTTCATGAACAATCACGTGATGTCGTGACGGCTTGTCTTTGTAGTTGACGACAGCGATCCAGTTGAAGTAGCCGTCTGTGTAGTAGAGGTTCTGGTTCAGCCAATCAACCGCCATGCCTTCAACTCCGGACGAGATTCCCTCCAGTAGAGTGGAGAAGGACTGGATCTTGTTGTCTTGTGTATCAACCTAACAGTACACAACACAAGACCACGGCGTTAACTGGACGATATCCTTTATATTGTGAATACTCGTATGAAGGATAACGGCAGTGCGTACAAGGGAACAAGGCAAACGCATGCTACGGTCACACTTGCGCCGGAGCCCGTAGGAGGTGTAGCCTCAGCCGTGCCCAGTAGACACGAGTTTGTCCCGGTAGTTTGCCGGGTACATTGGGTTACCTCTACTGAGAGTTAGACTCTAACCATTGGCTTACGGCGTCTATTTGTTATCGTGTCCCGGGTTGATTTTAACTCCGAGTTTAAAAGAATCCCGGGGCCCGGCCGTGCCCGAAAATTGTCCGATTGCCGGAGGGTGTCCCGCGTGGCCACGCAGAGGTCAAGCCTGAAACTGCCAAAGAAGCCCGTAAACTACCCGGCAGGGCCCCTTTTTGTTGATTGTAATCGTAGCTTATGCTAGCTTTTACCCAAGGTATCGTACCGAGTGTATTTCCCTCAGACCGGTGTCTGCCCAGAAGATCAGGTTGCGCTGAAAGTCGTAGTCGATCGCCTCTATTCTGGACGGCGCCTCAGACGTGAAGAGTACCTTGACAGGAAGAGAACTTCGGTCCTCTAACCCTCTGATGACGCTGCTGTTTCCGGGAGTCATCTTCACTGACGTCACTCCAGTTGTGGAACTGTGGTCCAACCAGAGGTAGCTCGGAGACACAAGACCTGTGGTACGGGTCAAACTTATATATTACTGTTGCTTTATCATAATCTGGTATGTTTTGACGTACACATAAACAATGCTCATACCATCAGAGATATATCAAGGGTGTGATGATCAGTTGGATTGCCTGTAGTAGAACTAACTAATGAGGAACAATAATTGACTTTGATAGATTTATGTTGAAACGTCATTGTAAGATCAAAGAGTTTGACGTTACCGTGGCGTAGATAAACAGCCAAAAAATTAAAACACATAGATAATAATGGATGATTACGTCCTTTAAGAACAATGATATTATTACATGGACCTTCAAGGAAAATTTGCGATGGTTTGATTTCTATTCTTCACCTGGTGGAAGACAAGTCTGTCCATCTTGGTGCAGTTCCCAGAAAGCTCGGCAGGCGCACTTTCTTCCCTCTGGACGCGCAAGGCACAAATCCTGACATCCCCCGTTCGACGAAGTACACGCTGGAAAAAATATAGACAGGTGGTCACATTTCCGAATGCAATATGTGACAAACATATCTTAAAACTTGATATCTCAACGTAGAGGCTACCCACAGCAGGTGTTTGATAAGGTAAAGGTAAAGCAGTCATGGATGTGGTAACATAAACGATATGGGTCGGCATGGATGTGGTAACATAAACGACAATGGTGAGAGACTTGTGGACTTCTGCCTAAGTAACAGACTGGTAATCGGTGGAACAATCTTCCCACATAAAAACATACATAAAGTTACCTGGAACTCACCAGACGGAAACACTGTTAACCAGATTGACCACGTGATGGTAAATAAGAAATGACAGAGATCTCTCCTGGACGTAAGAGTGTACCGTGGATCAGATGTTGGTAGTGATCGCCACTTGGTAATATCCAAAATCAGACTAAAGCTGCGAGCAACACCTCCCACTAAGAAACGCCGTAAAGTGTTTGACACCTACAAACTGCACACGCCAGAAATCAAACACGAATTCGCCCTTGAATTAAGAAATCGCTTTCAAGCCTTGGAGAATCTTGAGGATGAGGAAGAACAAGACATTGTAGAAACAACATGGAACACAATTACAAAGGTATACAGTGAGACAGCAGAGAAAGTCCTTGGCTATAGAAAGAGGAAAGACAAGGAGTGGATTACTCCAGAGACTTGGAGGAAGATTGAAGAAAGGAAAAGAGCCAAAGGAAAGATGCTGAACACAAAGTCCCGAAGGGCAAAAGCCATATACAGAAACAAAAACAAAGAGGTCAAAGCAGTGCTCGGCGGGAAAAGAGAGCCTACGTTGAGGAGTTAGCGAGTGAAGCAGAAAGGGCTGCCACAAGAGGAGAGTTGATCAAAGTGTACAGGATAACTAAAACACTCTGTAATCAGAACAGTGCCTACTCGGTTCCGATCAAGGACAAGCAAGGCAAGCTTCTTACAAATGAGAAGGAACAAGCAGAAAGATGGGCGCAATATTTCGAAGATGTGTTGAACAGGCCTGAGCCGGACGAGCCAGCAGATCCTGCTCCGTCTGAAGATATCCCCATCAACACTGACCCTCCCACTCTTGAAGAGGTAGAAAAAGCAATTAAAGCCATGAAAAACAGGAAAGCCCCCGGCATTGATGCCATACAAGCAGAACTTCTGAAGGCAGACTGTGCTACAGCTACGCTGCTACTCACCGACCTCTTTGCCAAAATTTGGGAACACGAAGTCATTCCTCAAGACTGGAGCAAAGGGCTCATCTTCAAGATTCCCAAGAAGGGAGTACTAAGCAACTGCGACAACTGGCGGGGAATAACCTTGCTGTCTATTCCTAGCAAGGTGTTCTGCAGAATCCTTCTCAAAAGGATTGACAGTGCCATAGACCCCAAGCTTAGGGAGGAACAAGCGGGCTTCCGAAAAGGGCGCGGCTGCGCAGACCAAATCTTTGCCTTAAGGAATATCATCGAACAGTGCGTTGAATGGAACTCCCCTCTGTTGATAAACTTTATCGATTTTCAAAAGGCTTTCGACAGTGTTCATAGAGGAAGCATGTGGAAAATACTAAGGGCCTATGGTATACCACACAAGATTGTTACCATCATTGGGAAATTTTATGAACACTTTGAATGCAACGTGATTACAGGAAACAGTCTGTCTAAACCTTTCTGTGTTAAATCCGGCGTCAGGCAGGGGTGTACTCTCTCCCCTATCCTGTTCCTCATCACTATTGATTGGGTGATGCGAGCAACAACGTCAGATCGTCCCCGTGGTATCAAATGGACTCCGAACATGTACCTCGAGGACCTCGACTTTGCCGACGATCTAGCTGCCCTCTCTGTCTGTCCGCACATCGCTCCAGGAAAAGGCCGACCGCCTTAGTGACCGAGGCAAACAGACCGGTCTGTACATAAACAAGAAGAAGACACAAGTAATGTAAATCAACACTCCCACAAATCCTCCCATCAGCATAGATGGGGGGGCACTGGAGGGTGTAGGAACCTTTACTTACCTGGGTAGTGTAATGAGTGGGACAGACGGTACTCAAAAGGACATTAAAACCCGCATAGACAAAGCAAGAGGTTCCTTTAGTCGCCTGCAAACTATCTGGAAGTCCAAATAATGCAGCCTCAAGACCAAGATCACACTCTACAACAGTAATGTGAAATCAGTTCTTTTGTATGGCTCCGAAAGCTGGAGAATGACGAAGACAGATATGAGGAAGATCAACTCATTCCACAACAGCTGTCTACGCAAGATATGTAACATCTTTTGGCCAAATAAGATCTCTAATGTTGAACTGTATGCTAAAACTGGGTGTAGAAAACTCACCACTGAGGTCACTCATAGAAGACTCAAGTGGCTAGGGCATGTACTAAGGATGCCAGAAAATAGGATCCCCAAAGTTGCCCTGAACTGGAGACCAACAGGAAAGAGAAAAAGAGGCAGACCAAAGATCACATGGAGGAGGACAGTGTCAGACGACCTGGCGGCCATGGGCCTGTCCTGGAGAGCTGCTGACAGCTTGGCACAGAACAGACCCAGATGGAAGACAAAAGTCATGGCCTTATGTCTCGCAAGGGATGAAGAGGATAAGTAAGTAAGTAAAGCAGTCATCCTCAATTGAGGTGAAGCATGATGCTTTTTTTAACCCTCAAACCACCGTATGGGGTCAAAACTGACCCCAGGCGTATATCAAGATGTGCCATTTTGACATTTCGAGTCGAAAACAAAATTCCTTCTATGAGTTTGTTTGTATATATGTCTTATAACTTCTCACAAGTTTTTACCGAGATTGGCTCATTGTTGATTAAGTTATTCTAGAATGTTTACGCATGGTCCAGTGGGGTCAAAACTGACCCCAGCAAAATCTGCACTCATATTCCCTATTCTTTGATACTTGTCATCCAGTAACATGTATGATAAGGGTTATCATGATCATAGTTACAAAATATGATTTTGTAGAAACGTGAAAAACAATTTTTTTAAATGAACGTAAATATTAATGACGTTGCGACGTATTATGACGTCATTTATGTGACTTTATTGACGAAAACAAACAAATTGACGAAAACAAACAAAAAGGTACACGATAAAACGTAAGTAGAAATTATGTATGATAAATCATAATATATCCAAAGACGTTATTTGTAGATGGCAACAGGAACGACGTCAAAATGACGTCATAAAAATCATATTCATATCAAGTTACACTAGCGAAATCCGCCATCTTGGTTCCGCCATCTTGAATTATTTCAAATGCATTTTTTCATCATATAACCTTATAACACAATAAAAATGGACCAAAGCGTTTATATTAAGATTGTTTCTGTTTGAATAAACATGGTAATGATGAAATTTGAGGTTGAAATAGCCGCTTATAGCTAATCTAATTATATCGTCCGCCATCTTTGATTTTGACCGATGACGTAATCAAATATGCATAAATTATGACTATTAAATCAAAAAAGTGATAGTGAATTAATTTGGTTGGTATTGATATCAGAAAATAAGTGCAGTTTAAAAAGACAGCCCTAGAATTACATTGTAAAATCCAAAAGTAGCGACTTTTTCCAAATATGGCTCGAAGAAGGCGGTTGCCATAGCAACATGAAAACCTTGATTAGTTATTTCATTCATTTAAAATTGTTGCCAACAAAATTTTAGCAAAGGTGACCAAGTTTGGTTGTTCTAGAGTAAGACATTCAGATGCTATATGACATCAAGTGTTGGCGCAGGCCTCAAAAGAGCCCACTTGTCTGAATAGCGTTAGTTGCAAAAGACGTTGTTCCCTATTTTTGCATAAATTATCATAATGAACAGAAATTATTCACACCTATTCATGTCAAACTGTTCCTTATAGATTACTTAAACTATACATATATACAAGTCACAAAAATAGTCATCAATAAAGCTATATTTGTAGAAAACATTGTGGGGTCAGTTTTGACCCCATACGGTAAGATTAGTCGTAAAAAAGCTACGGTGGTTTGAGGGTTAAGCAGTTAGTGGTAGTGCAATGAGGCTTCGCCACAGCTCGCGTTTTTTGCCAAGCACACCGGGTCACCCCTACTCTTCTCGATAAGTGTGTTCGGTGCAGTCATTTGACGCTTGAGGCTTACGCCCGAAGCTCCCCCATACTCAGGGCCGCCGGCTTTACGTCACCATCCGAAATGACGAATGCAATCGAGCTGAGCCGACCCTAGGATCGAACTCGAGCCCCAGGATCCACGGAATTTGATCCAGATGGCCTAGCAGTGGAGTTGTGATACCGCTTGCGCCACGGGTTTATGTTTGATATTGATAAGCAATTCTTACCATTGGTGACATCAGCAGATGATCCTGCATACACGTAGATGTCGTTTGGTGTTGACAGATCATCAACAAGCACGGTCTTGTTATGGTTCGTATTGGCCCTGGGTAACCTGTAACCGATAGCAACGTTTACTAGTATTTCTTTCCTAGCAGCAAAATTCAAGCACATACGTAAAGTCATGAAAATAAATTCAATTTTTTTTTTCTTCTGCAACTATACATGCAAACAACGGTATGCAAAATGATTAACCTAAGTACAAGTATATGAATACTTCAACATGTCTAGTTTAATGCATCACTTACACTACTAGTTCTATGACCTTAACATTCTTTGATATAGGGTTGTTTCCTTCTAGAATGTATTTGAATTTATCTATAGACTGGAATGTACTAAATTCATGCGGAAAGGAGGTTGAACAGCTCTGAGCGTTTATAAAGTGTTGTTCATCTTATAATCCATCTACTTAGTAGAAGGACAGGATGTCCTCACATTAAGATTTGGCCATCCGTCCAAGACGTCCAGTAGATGTTGTCATCGTCAATGGCAATCCCGAAGACGTAATTCTCGTCTTCATAGAACAGTCGGCGTATGTCGTTACCGAGCAGATCTGAACTGTAGATGCTGTAAGCTCCTCCATCGCAGTAGTACAGCCGATTCTCTGGATTTAATAAATGGAAGAAATTGATTTATACAAAGATGAGATTACTAGTGTTTATCTTAAGTATGACGTATGCTGGAGACAACAACCTCCATTTATTCGTCGGGTTACATAAATCCACCATTTTGAAAAACACTGGGTTTGAGAGATCTCTAGTGCAACACACACACACACGCGTGAACACACACACACAATCACACATACCCACACACACACACACACCGGTATATATGCATAGTTATATATACAGGAGTGCATTTTACTGGGGACGTTAAACTTTGGATTGGACGTATCTTTTCAGGGTGGCGGAATTATGTACTCTGGTGGATTTATGCAATGTAGATGTTACATACGGAACAACATACACATACAAAAAGAAAAGTAGAAGCAGGAACACAGTGTAAAATGCTGTTTCTAAAACACTTGAATCAGATTTTTCGAATATCAAACGCGACTAAGGTATGTTTACTCACCTTTGTAGTCTATGGTTATCATGTTGGGATCAGACACGTTTCTGATGATGGTTGTATGGTTACTACCATCCATCGCAGCACGGTCAATTCTAGGATCACTACCCCAGTCCGTCCAGTACATGTATCTGCGGTAAAGGAATTTTGAGAGAGTCAGAACTTTAAATGTCCAAAGAAATTCTTGAACTTTGATTTATTGAAATGCAATTAGGGACAAAAACATTTGTCATTACTACCCCGGTTTCAGTATCCAAGACCGGTGCAATAGCCTAATGGGTAGAGTTTTCGCCGTGCAAATGGTAGCTGGTGCATGAGTTCGATCCCGGACGAGTCACACCGAAGACTTTAAAATGATACCAACTGCTTTCTCTGCTTAGCACTCAGCGTTTTGGGAAAATATGGTAGCTAAACACCATCTGCTGCTGTAGTTATTCCAAAAAGTTGTGTGGCCCAGTGGATACTGAAACGGAGATGGGCGCTGCCCCATGCACCGTCTGGTGTGGGGAGGACTTTCCGCTGTGAAATGGAATTTCAAGAGCTACAAAAGATCTTTGAATATCCGAAAACGCTTGATCTCTGATTCACTGAAATACAAATTGGGGCATGGCGATGTACACAGCAATGCTATCACGTCAAAACGCTCTATAGACCAAGTTACCCGTTCGCAGGGTCCAGGACCAGCCCTCCAGGACTCCCAACGGCTGGTGACGTCAACAGTGCCCTGGCAAACGATCCATCCTTCTGGGCTACTGAGATAGTCTTCGCTGTCGCGTCGGTCCAGTAGATGTTACCACCAGCATGGTCCAAGGCCAGGCCATAGACGGCTAGATAAGAGGTTCGGAAATTGTATGTTTACTTTTATAGAAATCAACAGATTGAGAATAGGGACTAGCGTACTTGAAAAAAGAAAATGCCCAATGATAAAGCAAACAATATGCAGCTTCAACTTTTTGTGCTAGTGATATTTTGATGATTTGAAATTAACACAATGCAGCTACTGATAGTTTTCAGGTTGAAAATTCAGTAATTTTGAAAATGCTTACAACAAGTATTTAATGATACACACAGGAGTATTATATGGAGTACTGTTATAGTAATGTTTATGATGTTGGCACTAGAAGAGACAGAAAAGAATGCTCACTAAAGACGTCAGTGGTGGCACTGGAAGAGACGGAAAAGAATGCTCACCAAAGACGTCAGTGGTGGCACTGAAAGAGACAGAAAAGAATGCTCACCAAAGACGTCAGTGGTGGAACTGAAAGAGACAAAAAATAATGCTCACCAAAGACGTCAGTGGTGGCACTGAAACAGACGTAAAATAATGCTCACCAAAGACGTCAGTGGTGACACTGAAAGAGACGGAAAAGAATGCTCAACAAAGACGTCAGTGGTGGCACTGAAAGAGACAGAAATAAATGCTCACCAAAGACGTCAGTGGTGACACTGGAAGAGACGGAAAAGAATGCTCACCAAAGACGTCAGTGGTGACACTGGAAGGGACGGAAATAAATGCTCACCAAAGACATCAGTGGTGACACTGGAAGAGACGGAAATGAATGCTCACCAAAGACGTCAGTGGTGGCACTGGAAGAGACGGAAATGAATGCTCACCAAAGACGTCAGTGGTGGCACTGGAAGAGACAGAAAAGAATGCTCACCAAAGACGTCAGTGGTGGTACTGGAAGAGACTTAAAAGATTGCAAAACAAAAGACGTCAGTGGAGGCACTGAAAGAGACAGAAAAGAATGCTCACCAAAAACGTCAGTGGTGGCACTGGAAGAGACGGAAAAGAATGCTAAAAAAGACGTCAGTGGTGCCACTAGAAGAGACAGAAAATAATGCTCACCAAAGACGTCAGTGGTGGCACTGGAAGAGACGGAAAAGAATGCTAAAAAAAAGACGTCAGTGGTGGCACTGAAAGAGACAGAAAAGAATGCTCCCCAAAGACGTCAGTGGTGGCACTGGAAGAGACGGAAAAGAATGCTCCCCAAAGACGTCAGTGGTGGCACTGGAAGAGACAGAAAGGAATGCTCACCAAAGACGTCAGTGGTGGCACCGGAAGAGACGGAAAAGAATGCTCACCAAAGACGTCGGTGGTGACACTGGAAGAGACGGAAAAGGATGCTCACTGAAGACGTCAGTGGTGAAACTGGAAGAGACGGAAAAGAATGCTCCCCAAAGACGTCAGTGGTGGCACTGGAAGAGACAGAAAGGAATGCTCACCAAAGACGTCAGTGGTGGCACTGGAAGAGACGGAAAAGAATGCTCACCAAAGACGTCAGTGGTGGCACTGAAACAGACGGAAAAGAATGCTCACCAAAGACGTCAGTGGTGGCACCGGAAGAGACGGAAAAGAATGCTCACCAAAGACGTCGGTGGTGACACTGGAAGAGACGGAAAAGGATGCTCACTGAAGACGTCAGTGGTGAAACTGGAAGAGACGGAAATAAATGCTCACCAAAGACGTCAGTGGTGGCACTGGAAGAGAAGAAAAAGCATGCTCACCAAAGACATCAGTTGCTACAATGGTCTCCTTCCCACTCCCATCCCGACGGGCCCGTTTGATGTCTCCATAAATCCGATCTGACCAGTACACGAAGTCGGTCATCGGGTCGTAGTCCACGGAAAGGGGCACTCTTAGGTCTCCCAGCGGAAGCTGGAATTTTGAACCGGAAGTGACGTTGACTTGAAAAGCAGCATCGAGGACGTTGTCAACAACCAACAGGAAGGGTTCGGTGTCGTTACGGGACCCGAGGCTTCCTGATTGGAGGAAAGAAACGAACAGTTGTTTATGAAAAGGAACTGAATAAAAAACTGTATCACAAATTATTTAGACGATAAACAACCACGTTTTCAAGGAGCCGTTAAGGGTCCAGTTAACTGTAACCAATATGAATGTTTATTTATTTCCTACAGTAAAATTCCAAAACATACAAATAGTCATGAAAATCAATTCAATTGTCTGCTTTTCTTTTGAGTAACCTTGTTTCTAAACAAAACAACCAGCCGGCCTAGCAATCAGCCCATTAATCAATTAACCAATCATCCAACCAAATAATTAACCAACCAGACAGCTAGCCAGCAAGCCAATCAACCGGCCAACCAACCAACCAAAAACCAACCTGCCAACCAATCAATCAACCAACCAAGCAAACAACCAAACAACTAGCCAACCAACCATCCAACCAACCAACCAACCAACTAACGAACGAACCAACCAACCAAGCAACTAACCAATATACAAACAAACAAACAAACAACCATCTAACCAGTTAACTAGCCAGCCAACCAACCAACCAACCAACCAACCAGCCAGCCAGCCAGCCAGCCAGCCAGCCAGCCAACCAACCAACCAACTAACCAGCCAACCAAAGAACCAACCAACCAACCAGCCAACCAACCAACCAACCAACCAACCAACCAACCAACCAATCAATGAACCAACAAACCAACAAACCAACTAACCAACCAAAAAAAACTCAATGCAACGATAAAAAACTTAACAAGCAAACGAAAACGACCTTATTCGGAGGTACAATAGGCAAAACTTGCAGAGAGGCACAGTTCATTTGAATTGATGAAGAATTATAAGAATGACTTATTTATTTATTTATTCAGATTTACCAAATTTGTGGAAGGATGACGTAACAGGTGAAATATCACCTTTTCAAGATGTCAACCCAGACCAGACTTTAAGGTTTGGACCATCGCACACCGGGGTATGCCCCTACTCTTTTTCGAAAGGTGTTCGGGGGGCATGTTCAGACATGTCTGTTTTTCTTTTCAGGCCGGGTTCGAACTCGGGTCTCCTTGTTTGACAGTCGGATGTTCTATCCATAACGAAACACAACGCCACAGCGGACACAATGGGACATGTTCACAAATGGGTCGGCTGAGTAGCATAGAAAAAAATGGTAGAAGTCACGCTGGATAGACTGCAAAGGGGCCTGAAGCTGAGGACACGGTGCGTTAGGATTAGCGACAAGTTACACAATGAGGCAAGGACGTCTTACAAAGAAATGGCAGTTCCATGACTGGGACAAAAGGCTGTGGCATTTACTGTCATTGATCTTCGAGCTGCCCTGTCACATTTCTTATGGAAATTGTGCTAGTCACGTACTGATCTTGACAGATAAGACGATCTCACGTATCTGCAAACTTGGCGACATCTCCAGATGGATCCCTACCGATCCTACATACAAAATACACCCTGGCAGGATTCACGTCAAGCTTCTGAGTAGCTCAGTGAAAGAATGGGACAAGTCACACTGGAGATCACTGAATAGAACGTTACAGAGCCTACATCTACTGACAAGGTTAATTTTAAGTGATGACAAGTTAGACAAGGAGAAAGGGACGTCTTGCAAACAAGAAACAGTTAGTTGACAGTTCCATGACTGGGACAAAGGGCTGTGGCATTTAGTATCATTTATCTTTGAGCTGTCTTGTCACATTTCTTTTGCAAATTGTGCTAGTCACGTACTGATCTTGACAGATAAGACGATTTCACGTATCTGTCAACTTAGCGACATCACCAGTTGGAACCTGATCCATGTCAATCAAGCGTGGAGAAACAAACATGCTTTGCTGTCAACGACAATGACATATCATTATAGACACCGCATTTTAGACTAATGGACATATTCACAAACAATCACCGAACACTTGATCAGACGAAGCGTATTGGTCGAATAAGATGACTAATGAGTTGCAGTTTGGATCACCTTTGAATCTACATGTAGCTGATATCCAATAGACAAGTATGGCAAATGTCGCTACGTACTTACAGGAAAACCATAGTGAAATCGAGTAGCTAGTGGTACAACAACAACAACAACTTTATTTTCTATATCATTAAGTATATATATTTTAGTGACATAAAATGAAAAAGGAACAGAAGACAATGTGCCGCCGATGTTAAATAAAAATTTGATCATACCCTTTATGGCACTAGTTAATTAGGTAATGAGAATGTTAATCGAAGAAACATGATATCTTGTACCAGTTTATTCAGAGGAATAGGCTAGCATATTTGTCTGGTTGAAAATACAAAATTAAACTGGGCATTCTAGGTAGTACGTAAAAAATAATATTAATTGCAGCAAGCTACCGTGGCCTTGGACAAAACAGAGCTCCCATAGAAAAAAAAAACAGGGTGGTTGATCATGGACTAAACCATATTCCTACAAAAGCAAGCCCACAGCTTGTCCAGGACTAAAGATATGAGAACCGAAGGTTCTGCTGCAGCACAAAGGTCAGTAACCAGGAGGCCCAGAAGGCCAACTTGGTTAGGAACCTTTTGGTAAAGGTAGCTGTAAAGGGGCTTTTTTCAGGATATGTTCATATTTTGGAGCTGGATTTTGCAGGTAAGGGTTTCTACCTTCTTACTAAGTTGAAAAATCAAACTTTCATTCATGTTTGTGGTGTCTGTAGGCCTGCAAATATTGCTGTTTTTGTGTGATGATCAGTTGGAGAAGGGGGTCAAAGGTCATTTTTTTGTAATTTTGTGCCGATTAGAAAGTTGAAATTGTGCTCTAGATTGAAACTTTAGAGTCCTGACAGCCCTGCCAATGCATGTTTTTCATATGGACTAAAACTCAGGTAGATGACTTTTGACAGCCTGTTTCTTGATTACGATCCTGTGGCCTGCAGCAGTCAGCTCGAGAAGATGACCCCAGACATCTGACCAGACCCCCACACGATAGATATTTCAGAGATTGGGGGTCCGGCATCCGGGCTATTTGTCAGAAGAATCCCAGGGCTGTGGAAGATTGACATTTAGCGGCCTTGAATTTTTCTGTATGACAGTGGCTTAAGCTGTTATTTAAATACAGCACGATAAGACTTTAACTTTAACGTTAGCGAACGGAAACCCATTAAAGAAGTTGTTAGCACACAAAAAATTACATAGAATTTTAAACTTGCTACGCTTTTCGTCACAGTACACTTGGTAACGTCATCACTATGACAGAAAAGGTACACACACTTGAAAGAACTCTTGACAGCACTCTTGAAGGAATTTGTTCTTTATGATATATCTTACACAATCTAGACATCATGATTAGTTCTTTACAATTTCACTTTTTCAAATAGGTGGTAAATGATAGGTATTTTATTATCAGTATTGTTACTGGGTGGGCCGACTACTCTCTCTTCGCAGCCAGGGGCTGAATTGCGAGGAGCGCACATTTGGCGGGGCTAGATCGCAAGGGTCTGGAGCGGCTGCCATTCGGCGCGCAATTGCCCCATGTGCGGCCATAGGACTGTAGGTTTTGAACCACTTACACCGGGAAGGACCCCTACTCTTTTCGTGTGCGGTGGGTTCTTTAACGTGCTCGAGGTGTGGCTCTTCTCAAACATTTATCGTCCTATCCAAGGGACGTCCGTAACCGAAGCTAGGTACTCATTTACACCTGAGTGAAGTGAGGAAAGTCGTCTTAAGTTCCTTTCCTAAGGGCACAACGTTAACGGGACAAATCAGGGAACCCCGGATTCGAACCCGCGACCCCACTGAGACCGGTGTCACGTATTTCTGAACTTGGCGACATCACCAGCTAGAACTTGATCCTACATACACAGTGCACACCTGCATCATTGACAGCCAAGCGTGGAGAAACAACAACAGTATGCTGTTACAAGTTCAAAGGAACACATTTTTTGTAGTCTTATAAGCACGTTCACACCCAACAAAGCATCAAAAAGAGTGCGTTTTAAACGTGAATTAAACGACTATTGACATATGATTTAGAGAGCTTGATAAGATTTAACGACCATTCATGTAAAAAAATATCAAGGCCTATGCCATTACGTTCTTACGTAGAAACCATTATACTGGAACGCATACAAATCGGTTGATGCATGACAACAAGAACACGAACTTTTAAAAAGATAACCATACACCAACGAGTTTTCTCTGCTTTATCTGGAATTGCCAGTGTCAAATTGCAAAAAAAGAGCCCTTCTTCAGTCACCACTCGTCATATAGTAACTATTCGAATTCTATCAAACTTCAAAACTTCTTTCCAACGTATTAAGAGAAGCAAGTTGAATATCTGTTTATCTAAGGTACACCAGGCGCGCTGAAAATTCATAACAGGATGTTACATGACCTTTGACAAGCATAACAAGCGAATGAAACAACAAAAGATTGTTTTGCCTTTGGGAAACGCACTATACACAATTTTTTCTCACTCCACCCAGGTGTAGAAATGGGTTTCTTGTTATCTGTACCTGGCACTGTTGAAATAAGTTTTGAAAAACTTGAGTGTTGTGCCACGTCGTCCTTGTCTGTCCAAAAGCGAAATAAAATAAAATAAAATAAAAGATAAAAGTATTAGTTGAATCACACTAAATGCCTGCCAAAAACTACGCAACGCTGATGCTGTCCTACTTAACAAATAATGGTACCGTGACATGACAAGTAGTTTATCTGAGTAATCCAATAGCTAATCACCCAGCATTATAGAATAGAATCTGTGTAAGCCTATAAGGCCATGCTGATTGAATTATATGGATGACTTCCGCGCGCGCATCAAATTTCGTCCGTTTCTAAAACAAAGTTTTTGACCATACTTAAAATCATACAACAGACGCAAACTGATCATATGTGTGCTATAAATTGCAACAAAAAATATCGAAACACTGATACTAATGTTTTAGAATGCCTAAGTCAATTCCAAAGTCAAAAAACACGTGAAAGAGCAAAAAGGAAAAATCTATTTTCGGTACATCATACTATGTGTGTTCAGTAATTGTTCAACCTTTCTGACTTCTCAGATTACATAATGATGGCCACCTTTTTTTGCCAAACTTTTTTGAATTGCAATCAGTTTTGAGGTTCACAGAGGATGTTATCCAAATAATCACATCAACATTGCCTTATCTCCAATAGGATGTTGAAAGGCAAAATCATAAAATAACGTTTTCTTAGCTGCCCATTTCTATCACAAACTGCCTGTTAGTCAGACCGTTTTAACAGAAGAAAATCCCCTCCCAACATCTGCTTGGAGATTACACAACCCCAGTTTCATACATTTGTAGATTACAGATAAACACATGACCCTACAGGACATCTTCCATGTCATTACCTTGAAATTCTTTTGTATGACACTGAATTCACCTGTAACAATGGTAAGTACACGGGCAAGTTGTTGTAGCCTACAAAACAGCGACACAACAACAAACCCTGGAGACATATTGTTTGTCGTAGGAATCCCAGGGTTATGGAAGATTGACATTTAGTGGCCTTGGATTTTTTGTATGGCAATGGCTTCAGCTGCTCTTTAAATGTAGCTTTATTAGGCTTTATTTTTCATGCAACCGAACAAAGAGCACAGAGAAAATGACCTAACATTTGAAACTTACAAATTGAATGTTTTTATCACAGAGCACTTGTTGATGACGTCATCACTATGACCAAAGAATCAGATACTAAGCACCCTTGCAAGAATTTGAATGTTTCTGTATGACAGTGACCTCAGATGTTCTTCAAATTAGCACTAGTAGGCTTTAACTTTCATGCAAAATCTTTAGAGACGTTGTGAGCACACAGAAAATTTTCTTTAATTTGAAACTTACAATATTTTCGTCATAGCACACTTGTTAATGACGTCATCACCATGACCGAAGAAAAAGACACTAAGCCCTCTAATTTTTTTTGTTCTATCGTGCAACAAGAGGTTACATAATTAATACATGTTGATTAGTTCTTTACAAATCCAGTGTTCCAAAAACACTTGCCGAATGGCAAAAAAGCCGGAGGCACGTATTTTCAACCTTGGCGACATCACCAGCAAGAACCTGATACTAAATACACAGTAACGTTACACACCGGAAAAATTGAATGTCAGGCGTGAAAAAACAACAAGCTTATGCAATTGTATGTGTTCCCTTGTCAATACACACATCTTTTCGACTACTAAGCATGTATTTGGCCAACGGGCATTAGAAAAAAGAGTATTTGGAAACTAAATCAGATGACTATTGACATTCAATTTGGAAGAAAGAGCTTACATAATTAAGTCACATCATCCTAAAGTGGATTTGAGTTACCCGTGACTTTATAATGGGAATATCGTTCACAACGTACAAGTATGGCCAAAAGGACAACAAAACACACAAAGCTTAAAAAGAATTGTCTTTTTGTGGATGGAATTCGTGCTCTGTCAAAAACTTTGCCTATGCTAGTACTCTTCTGGTAGAAGCCATTTTTCAAAGATGAAATTCAATAAGAAATTAGTTCCTGCGTAAAACTTTTCTAGGTGCGTTTGAAATAAATAACAGGATGCTACATGACCCTTGACATTTGTAGCAAGCGATGACTCACTTGAAACAACGAAGTGTTTAAACTTGTTGAACCAGACAAAATTTCTACAGAAACGACGCAACGCTGCAACTGTGCATGTCCTACTTAACCCTCAAACACCCGATTGGGGTCATTTTTTACCCCAGGCGTGGATTTTGACGTGCTATTTGAACATGTTTGATCTGAAAAAAAAAAATCATTCCGTGACTTTGTCAGTAGACATTTGTTCTAACCTCTCACAATTTTCGAGGGAGATGGGCACAATACTGTTGACGTTATATAGGAAAGTCTGTGTTGAGTCCACTGGGGTCATTTTTGACCCCAGCAGAAAATAATGTGCTGTTTTTGAGGCCTGCCGTCTGTAACTCCTGAACTACTTATCATATGACCACCAAATTTTCAGAGGATGATGCACATGTCAATTAGTATTACCATAACAAATGTCATGTCATAATGAGGTAATATGACGTCGTTATGACGTAATTTTATGTGATTCTATCCGCCATCTTAGATTTTGATGGATGACGTCATCAAATCAGCATAAAATATATCAATGTTGAATCATAAAAGTTACATTGGATTACATGAGATGATAACAATGTAAGAAAATACATTTGGCATACCAAGAAAGCCTCGAAACGTCATTGTTTGAACTGAAATTAGCAGATTTTGTCAAATATGCCTGTCAAAAACCCGTTGCCATGGCAACAAGAAAAACGATGAACTTACTTTATCAATTTGAAATTTTTGTTAAGGAAATTTTATGTTAAGCCACCAAGTTTGGTGGCTCTCGCGGAAGCCGTTCGTCAGTTATGCAACATGAAATTTGGTGTGGGCCTCAAAAATCCCCTCCTGGTCTAGATAGTAATAGTTCAAGACGTGGTCCTTCTGATCTTTTTGCATAAATTATGATAATGAACGGGAATTATTTATATCTAAAGATGCCAGAACATTCCTCTTACATTGATGAAGCAATGTATGGATAAAAATCAGTGAAAAAAGGGAAAAGGGAGGTTTTACTGAACAAAACATTTTGGGGTCATTTTTGACCCCGCTCAGTCATTTTAGTCGCAAAAATAGGTTCGGGTGTTTGAGGGTTAAACCCCCATTTCACTAGGACGGCGCTCTCGCCGCGCGCTCTCTGCGACCTCAAACCAAACAGAGCACTCAACAAATTTCATACTATAAGATAAAAAATGAATCTTTTTACGCTTTGTATGTTTTGTTGTTTCAGCCATACTGTTACATTTTGCATGATATTCAAACTATTAAATCAAGGATTACACAAATTCGATTTAGGTCGCAGGGAGAGCGCAGCGCGATCGCCGTCTAATGGAATGGGGGTCTTAACAAATAATGGTACCGTGACAACACCGAGGACAAATCTATCAAAGCCTAATCTCCAATCAGATATTGGGATGCAAAATCGTTACGCTTTGCTTGCTGCCAGTTTCTATACCAAAGTACCTGTTACAGAGACAGTTTTACCAGAAACGGGACATAGGAAAAGCATATTGGGAGGCAAAATTCTAATCAAGAATTACGCCTCCCAAGATCTGCTTGGATTTTGCAACCCCAGCACTGTTACGTACTAGATAACAGATAAACGCACCCCGTAGGGCATCTGTCGTGTAATTACCTTGAAACTTTTGTATGGCAGTGACTTGAAATGTTTCCTAAATGCTGAAAAGCTAGGCTTGAACTTAAATACATCTGGGAGCAGAGCTAACAAAACCGGAGAAAACAATAATTCGGGAAAGGACACAAAATATTACTTTTTTTCGTACTCAATTGTGACAACACGTAACAAGATCCTTAGGCCTTTTCAAGGTTACGGGTTATGCGTATGAGATTGAGACAACATCTCTTCGTTCTAAGTCAGAAACATCATGCCCTATACAAGCTTGCTCATAGAGAGTGAGGACTAACTAATAGCATGGAAAACAGCGGTTAGGAATGCTTTACGGGAACACACCCATTCTTTATCACAACTCTACCAAATTGATCGACGGCCATGACACATGCCAATAACTTATGAGACTAAATCGGGTCAACTAAAGAACGTAGTACAGAAAAATCAGCTCACCTGCAAACAGAAGATGCAGAAGGAGGATCTTTAGTCCGAACGCCCCCATACTTGGTCCTACTGAAAACGTCGTAGGATTGGATTCAACGTACATCCAAAAGTTTAGATCCAAATTTGAACACGCATGTCGTTTTGCTGAGGGACAGCAAAAAAATTGTTGTAAGGTTCGCCCGGGTGACACCTGATTATAACCAGGACTACACCATTGCGATTTTTAATGGGGGTCACCGAACAAGAATTGCTGATTTTTAACTTTTTTTTCTTCACTACTACAGTTTTTCTGCATTCGTTATTGTTTTACAATTTCTATGCGCACATTTTACCGTTTTTCAAGCACTCTGACATCAAAGGTTTAATCCTAAGGTAAAATTCGTGCACCCCCGTTGTACCACACCGTACCACACCTACCAGGTGACCCGTGAAATCTATGCCCTTCCCTTACAAAAGCGTCCCGCCGTCTTGAGGTGTTTTGGCCGGCATGTGAAATCCAGTCAGCCGTATCTCCATCCTACCTGTCGAGTAAGCCGCAGTGACAAACAATGGAGCGGTGGGTGTTTACCAAATCCTCTCCGGTTTCACCAGTATGCTTTCTTTCGGAGGTCTTCATTAGCGGCTAGTGACGTTTCTTTGCCTCCGGGCAAGGATTGTGGTATCCTACCAATTTTCTTGTTTCTCTGAGTAAATGTTGTGATTAATGCCGTTTTTATGACCCAGGTGCCATACTTGCAAGGCGAAGAGAAAGCTCCCCCCCCCCACACACAGAACGCAAAACAAAAAGAAATATGCAACAATATGTGTTTGTGGACATAGCCTGTTAAAGGTTAAGCACCTCAACTGAGGTGAAGCATGGTCCTTTTTCGTCTAGCTAGTACTAGTAGAGCAGTGCAGAGTTGCTACGGCTCACTTTTTTCCATACGGCTTATTCCTAATTTCAAGCAGATCTATAGGTTGCATAAAGACCGTATCAAACTGGCAGAGGAAGTACGTTTTGCATTACAAGCTCCTTCTTCCAGTTGGATATGGTCTTTGCAATCTATTGGGTCTGGTTGGAGACTAGCTTATTCCCCCGTTCCACGAGGATAGCGCTCTCTTTGCGCTCTCTCTACGACCTTTAATGTGACAGGTCACTTAACGAATTTTCTCAATAAAAGCGAATCTTTTCAGTGTGTGTTTTGTTGTATTTTAAATCATACTTTTACATTTTGCATGATATTGCAATTGTGAAGTCAAGGGTTACACACATCTAATTCAGGTCGCAGCGAAAGCGCCGTCAAGTGGAATAGATGCCTTATCTAGTGCGTACGGTCAATAGGTATCCATAGCACTTATTGTTTTTACTGTACAACGCTGACACGGGATACAAGACAGTACAAACATGGGCACTGGTGTTTATTACCATCTCGCACAGTCAATTAATTAGTCGAGTACGCTTCATTTAAAAACCACTTTTAGTCGTGTGTAGACTCAATCTTTGTAACCTATGACTTGATTTTTTCAATACGTTAAGTAACAAAATTGCATTGTTTCTAGCGTGATTGTTTGATCGCCAGAGGGTCACCGGATTTCAAAATCGACAAGGGGTCGCGCGTACTTTTGCCTGAAAGTCTACCCTATATTTACCGGGCCTTGGTGTCCTACGAACATAGAGCGATCCCTAAAGATCGCATTCATGAGTTTTTTTCGCCCCATAGGCTTACATGTTTTACATGGGCGCGTTCGTAATGAAGCTATAGGAAATGCACCAATGTCATTCATTCTCTGTTGAGCTCATCTACCCTAGATCATTTAAAAAAAATGCCAACTACCAGTTGGCATACAATAGCTTTTTATGGCAATTAAAAACGGCACTTAGCTAGACCCCCTAAACAGGCACTTTCCAGCTGCAAGTGATCGACCGAATTACCGCCAATGTCCGGCTGTGGACGTCCGACCTCGCGCGCGGCTGCCGAACTTTACCTGTTCATTTCTTCCGTTACAAACAAGTTTTCATAAGTTTGATGCTTGATATCAGCTGGGCTAGCTAAAAGGGTTTTTAACACCGATATAGACACACGTACATGCAGCCGTTCATTATTTGGGCAACGGACTCTTTTAGGAGTAATACGGGAATGAGACCTTAAAATCGCACGAATCGAGAGAACACCGTGCGTATTGCTGACGAAAAAAAATGTCATTCACAGACTCGTAGGCCGACCGATTTTCGTGCTGTGAGAAAAGTGCTTTAGCGTCAAACGATGCATGGCATGTCTGCAATGACGTCTATGCTTATGTAAAACAGGTGTTGTATTACGCTGACAAACAGTCTCTTAAGAAATGAGCGCCGTGTGTACGGTGCTTCAAAACTTGGCAAGATCACTTAGGCGACCACAAACATAACCTTAAGTGGTAACTTAAGACCTTGGCGTTGGACTTACAGTGCTTGTCAAATGCTAATATACTAGGTATGTATAAACATTCCGGTCTCGGACGAGAGATAATGAATGTCTGATTGTAAAGCATGTTTATATTCTGTCTTACTAGACACGCAAACACAATTCTTCCCGCCTTATAGCTTTAAGTCTATAATGTGCTATTTCTTTTCTTGTTTACAACTTTGAAGTTTTTAGCGTCGGAGATCAAATGGATAAAGTTTCGGTGTTCGCCACAACTCATATGTATGTCAGTTTACTAATCAGCGAAATCGTAGGCATTTAGGTGACATTTACTAGAGCGTACTGTATTGTATATTATCATATAGGTAGATGTCGTTGAGCAATCAGAAGGCCCCATTTGCGGGTCTGTAATCTTCATACAGACCCGCAAAAGCGGGTCTGTAAACTTCGTATGGACCCGCTTTTGCGTTCAAATATTCGGCAATAGCGCAACCGGAACACTCGAAATGCATTCTAAACATTCTATAGAACCCCGTGTGATGCGGAACACCCGTAGTGAACGTTTTGGCGGCCCAGGTATGACACAAAATCAAATACTGCACACAGTAACGTTTACTACTAACTACTAGCATGACATGGACAATGGCTATATGATAATAACGTTAATGACCCGCTTTCCTTCGGTCTATACGGTGTGATAAGGCATGGTCGTTCCTATAACCACCTCATAAAGTGCCTCAGTCGCTCAGGGCGGGTCATTAACCCTGTAGTATGTACGATTGTGCAGTGGTGTGGCGTAACGGCAGGATGTTTGGTTCAGAACCCAGAGGTTCAGGGTTCAAATCCTGTCATGTCACTGACCTTGATGTTGTTGCTCTTGGGAAAGGCACTTAACACGACTTTCCTTACTCCACCCAGGTGTACAAATAGATTACACAGTTGGGCTAGGGTCACATTTCCAACCAGGGACCCGACCGGTCTGTTTGAGAAAACAAAGAATAAAAAAATGCATATCAAGAATATACATAGCGTATGGTAATGAGAATTTTTTTAAATGTTTTGTGTGTTTTGCTGTCTTTTATATGGTATTTTTTGTTCCCAACAGCTGCCCGGCCGGGCCCCGGCTTAAAAATGTGACCCTAGCATTACCAGACTTTGGTTAGGGAGGTAAAAGGCGGTGGAAGGAGAGGGATGGGCTCCGCTTTCCAATACCGTGTCCTAAACTAAGTGTATAACAACCCACTGCCCCTACGGCCTCAAAAAGGCTATGGGACTATACCTACCTTTACAGGGTATATTATGTTCAGTACACTCCTTGACTATTGAGACCATCTTATATCAAGACTTAGTCTCTAATAAATTACAAGACCATTGATAAGAAGTAGTTGTTTTCTTAACCATTTTTGCTGACGTAGATATGCTGTAAACTTCAGAAAAAGACTATGTAGTAATGATAATGGTTTCTAATGGTCAGAAATTATCCACAATCTGGCAGCCTTTCTAGCGCTGGGTTGCAGGGTTAACGAGTTTCACATAATACACAACAGATACACATCTTATCCACACTTGCATTTTGTGGAACTGTCACAAAGGTCTGGGCGGCTGCCATTCGGCGCCACCAGGTGATCTCAATACGACCTTCCCCAACCGAAGTCAGGTACCCATTTACACCTGGGTGGAGTGAGGAAAGTAGTTTTAAGTGCAATTCCCAAGGGAACAATATTGGTGACATGACAGGATTCTAACCCGGGACCACTTGGTTCTGAGCCGAAAGCTACGCCGTTACGCCACAAGTACCTTAGTTTGCAGTTAGCATGGGTTAACAAGGCCGTACAATGAGATATTAAACTAACTAACGTAAAATGTATAAACATATTTCTTTTGTGGATTGACAGAAACTCATATTATCCTTTTCTAATTTAATGGCTGAAATATTACTATATGCAAAGTACATCATATAGATATCTGTCGACCTCTTTACCATAATTTCTCTCAATGGTTGAGAGGACAAAGTGTAACTATATATTTGCGTGTGATAATCCATGTATTTCAAATATAGAGCAGGCACATAATAAACTGTCTAAGTGTAATAAAATTCTACCGAACAATGTACAAGCGTGCAGGTCCATTCCCTACTACATTTTTGTAGATAAGATTTATTTCCTACAGTTGTTTTAAGCCGTAGAAGTTGCAATACGTTGTATCTTATACAATAATTGTGCTACAAAGTTATTACTATAACTTCTTTTTGCTGAACCCACAGTAGTAGTGCAGTTTTAAATCTATCCACAATCTCATTAGAACCTTGATGACCTAACATTCTTTCCAAAATTTACAGAATAAACATCACAAGAGCCATTGTCTGAGGACTTCTTTCCAACAGAGGACTCCATCTTGGATGCGGTAAAGGTACTACCAAAGTCACTCATGTTTTCATACACGGTAGAAACATCGCTTTGAGTGGAGTACTTTCCGGACGATTGACTCGCAAGGCTTGGCCTACGAGCTTTATCCAACGCTGGGTTTCGTGGAAGTGGTGCGTTAGCGGTAGGGTCAAGGGAGTAGACGCGACCAAAATAAGATTTCAGACTAGGAGCTGGGTGTTTAAAGTCGCCCGATGCGTATGGACCACCGGAGGCATATGGACGCTGCTTGCGCTCTGTTGGTTCGACGCTGTAGAAGTTCTCCTTTCTCGGAAGTGGTGGAAGACTAACTCTTAGACCATCTCCTTTTGACTGCTTCGTTCCAGCCACCATTCCAGGGATTTCTGCAAATTGAATAAGATTTTAATCAGAAAAATACCCCTGTAATTTTGGAGCAAGCTGCTAGGGGCCCAAACCTACGTCATTTCTTCCGTACATCAAAAGCTACCCACCACCAATGACTTAAGACCAAAGCAGGTCTGCGCGGGACAAAAGATACAAAAACCCCATACAAGTTTTGCTGCAGTACCAAGGTCACACAACAGGGCGCTATGACCATTGTCTTCCTAAGACCAACCCACAATCCATCCAGAGGTTCTTAAGTTATGATGACTACAAAATCCGGAAACACACACACAGACTAGAAACTATACCTCTATTTTGAGTAGGAGGAGATGGGAACTAGAAACCAAGGGACTGAAAGCCTTGCTAATACCAGTATTGAATATGACGATTGAAACGTTGATATTGTATACCGTACAGGATCGCTTATAACATGCTAAGCCATATAGTGGCTATTTTACTTCCTACCTAGCCATATTGTGGCTATGTGACTTCCTACTTAGCCATATTGTGGTTATGTGACTTCCTACCTACCTGACTCCCAATGACACCAAAAGCACAAAAATAGTGGGTAAACTAATAGGCACACACCTTCATACACTGGGTCACCTTCATACGGATTAAAACTCGGATTGCTCCGTGTGTGCAGGTCAGTGAAACTAGGGTCCCATCGCTGCTGCCGCTGTCGTTTGCTCTTGCGGCGAGAGAGGCAGGCAAATGCAATACAAAGGACAATCGCCAGGAGGGCGCACGGTACAACGATACCCACAGTCTTTCTCCAGCCGGAGTCTTCAACTGTTGAACACAAAGATGCGAGATTATTCTGAATTCAAGGTAGTCTTTATACGTTAACTACGTTTAATTACACGCTCTTGTCCTACCCTAATTGCAAGCTACATGAAAATTAAGTGTTGGCAATGCGTTAGAACACTAATTAGAATATTAATTCAGAACACTAGTGTCGAACAATAAATAGAACATCTTTGAAATTACCCTATTTATCTATTAATAAGTATGTCTTTATGATCTTGTTCCGAAAAGTTTCTAATTAATTTTTGATCACTGATAAAAGATGTCGGACAACTGAAACGTCTGGTATTTCTTAATATTGTAATCCAGTTCCACAGCTTGAATTAGAAACATTATCTCCAATATCTTGATGAATAATCTTCACAAACGTGTTAACAATACAGTTATACAAATGTTATTGCCTAATTTGACTGTTTCTGATAATAAATTATAGTGTACTAGAGCTTGATTCGTTGGGTTTGACTTCAAAGCATTGTCTTTCTTGCTTTTTAATATACAAAGACACTACGGAAGTAAACATTTTTATTCACAAGTTAGCAATGTAAACGTTAGCTATCTCAGACTAACAATAAACGATAAGATATCAACAATGATATTACTGACCGCATTTTCGTCCGAATGACGTTCTTCCATCGGCGTATCTATGTGTGATGCCCGCTGACGAAAATGAATTTGAATCTACCGTGTGCGATTTGCCCTCAATGTCAATGAAAATCGACCAGGATGACACCTTTTCCCTGACGATTTGAGTTACGGCGTTCAAGCGTTGTTCTAGTGAACAAATGTTGTCCCGGGTGCTCACGGGAGAAACGGTTGCTTCTACTGTCACTTCGATCCCACTGACGTCACGTCCTCTTCTGACCGGAAGTACGTCACCGTACGAGTACGCCATCGTTTCTATTTCCGTCAGTTTTTCCTCCGCATCATCTGTTGATGTATCCATTTTATTATTCGGAATTTTATGCAGCCACGTCGTGCTTTGAGGCAACGATATTAATAATTCATCTACGCTCCTATGACGACGCTTGTTGTATTTTCCAAGTTTCAAGTCAGAGTTAGCGGTTTGTTGGACGTTAGATGGAATATCCGCATCAGTGATGTCTCGTCGCTTGCGTTGAAATGACACTGACTGGCATGACGATGTTATAACTTGTGACAACTTGTCGTCACAGAGAGACACTCTGTTTTGGTAAGCCACGCGGCATATACCGGTGTTCGCGAATGACGCTCTTAGTTGTGTCTGTACCACATTTGCAAAGTCGTCGTTGTCTCGGCAGGGGGCGTTGTTGAACGTGAAGGACATGGATGTGGACACTTGAACGGGGAGCTGGTTACCTGTGGGTCAAAATGTCACCAAGTTTTTGAAATTTGTCAAATTTTCTATGAGCATCTAATGGCAATACTTATCTTACTGTACCTCAACAGTATACCAATCTGTACGTAGAGCAATAGTCAATGCACACATACCGTTAAGGTTTTAGGGCATTGCCAGCGTTCCTAGATCCTACAAACTATAGCATCATCATGTTGGCGAGCTAATTACTCAGATGACTCATATATCATACAAAATCATACGTCATATCACATTATAGCATATCAACCACCATATCATTATTACAAGTTTTATAATAGTCAGATTATTATTTCCTTAGCTAACGCACAGAATCGCAAGTTGCGATACAGAATAACCAAAATGATGTCACTTGTATTGGTGTCTAGACAGAAAAGCCGGCTATACCAAGCTAAGTATACTCAAAAGTCAGGCTGTCACTTCTTTTACATAACACCGTCATAGTTACGGCTACCCAACCGTTTGCAACTCAAAAATTTAGCATACTATAGTCGGCTTTTCTAATATAGTACAAACCTGTAATTGATTTTAGCTCCCACTTAGCGAGTAAATACTTACTCAAGCAAGACAGGACTTGGCTACTGTCCCACCTCCCGCTTGGTAGACAGTCCAGACCGTTAACGGTAGGCCGGAATTCACTCTCACATTTTAGCGTACATGTCGTCACCCCAGCCGTGGTCCGACATCCGCGGAACCGACCGTTGCGGACGGCTGGGAGATCTCTCTCGTCGCACGACGCGGCCGGGCCTATGAGTACATACGACAGATCTTATAATATTTCACTGTTTCTAGTACGTTTGTGCAGGGATTATACATTGTGGTCTGAGGTCAAACTGCGTTTAAGCTTAAAGGCATGAACTTGGATTTCTTTAAATTTCTGTATTCGTAGTTATTTGTCTTTCGCATCTTATGTATGATTGTTCTGTTACATCAACCTTTTTCTTATGCCATGTATTAACGTACTAAGTGTATAGATCACAGGAATAACTTTTGAAATGTCAAGCTAATTAGATATTAGAAGTCAAGTCAAGGCCCCTAACTTGTAAACAGACATTTGTGCAGACCAAGTAGATATTGTTACCGTCTCATGCCCTTGACATTACCCATAATTCCCTACACCGTAAGATGGCTTCATAGAAACGTCTGCCTTTGAGTATAGAGAAACCATAATTCTATCAACGTTTGTGATTTCTGTCGTTTTTACTGTTGATTACGTTAAGGCCATGTTGATTCGATTATATGGAAGACAAACTCTCACAAAACTCACTTTTGATGGATATAGAGAAGTCACAGGTAGCCCGGTTTCCTGCCACATCCACGGCGGTGTACTTCACCGTGTACACCCCGTACCGGGAAAACCGTACCCCTGGCCGATGGTTGGACGACAGACGCACCGCCTGACCAGAGTTGTCTTCTGGGATTGGTTCGTCCCAGTTGATGACGTCACCGGGTGTTTCCGAAAGGCTGATGATGTCAGCTGGGCAGGTTAGCCTGGGTGGATGGGAATCTGAAAGACACATCAAAACTTAACCATTATACTATATGGGTAAAAGACCACGTCGTTTCTTACCGGTCATCCTCCTCGAAAGCAAACGCCACTGTAGTTCAAGAGCAAGCCGCTAGGGATCCAATTGTATGCCACTTCTTCCTTACATTGAAAGCTATCTGCCACTCAAAAAATTAAAAAGATAGCATGTCCAGGACAAAAGATACAAAAAAGGGGAGTCCTGCTGCAGTACCAATGTCACACACCAGGGGGCTGACTTTTGACTTTTGCCTCCCCAGGACCCGTCTACATATTAAGTTACAAGTATGGATGTTACTGATGTAATGGAAAACTGGCTTGATCTGTATTACTCGTTAAAAGTTTACCAAAACATAAAACATGCAAAAGACCTTATCTACATATCCTTGAGATCATACAGATTAATGTCATCAAATAGATAAATTAGAGTAAGTAATTAAAAGGCACCTTTCACTATTATGGTAAATGAACAGCTAGTGGCCATTCCCCATCCATCCGTCGCCACAAGCACTATATGCTGGGGCTCTGTGCTGTAGGGGATGTATCCAGGGAGGCTAGGATTGCCGCGAACTTCTAGTAACTGTCCGTTTCTATCCCAGGCTGAAATGGTCCTGTTTACGTATGCCCTCCCATTGGCGTCAGCTGGTAACTCTACAACGACAGTTTTACCCTGAGGACAGGTTTCGGCAAACGTCGGACCAAAGTGTGGGCTGGAGTTGATCCGAGTAGACAAAAACTGTCTTTGTGTCGGTGTAGTGGTTGTAGAAGATAAAATCGCAGATGATGGTGTTGATGTGGTGGCTGTAGATGATGACACAGCAGGCGGTGATGATGATGATGGTGTCGGTGTTGTGGCTGTAGATGATGAGATAGCAGGAGGTGATGTTGTTTGTGTGGTGGCTGTAGATGATGAGATATCAGGAGATGATTGTGTCGGTGTGGTGGCTGTAGATGATGAAATAGCAGGAGTTGATGATGATGATGATGATGATGATGATGGTGTTGATGTGGTGGCTGTAGATGATGAGATAGTAGGGGATAATGGTGATGGTGTTGATGTGGTGGCTGTAGATGATGAAACAGCAAGAGATGATGGTGTTGATGTGGTGGCTGTAGATGATGAAACAGCAAGAGATGACGGTGATGGTGCGATAGCTGTAGATGATGAAATAGCAGGAGATGATGGTGTTGATGTAGGGGCTGTAGATGATGACATAGCAGGAGATGATGGTGTTGATGTAGTTGCTGTAGATGATGAAATAGCAGGAGATGATGGTGTTGATGTAGTTGCTGTAGATGATGAAATAGCAGGAGATGATGATGTTGATGTGGGGGCTGTAGATGATGAAATAGCAGGAGATGATGGTGTTGATGTGGATGATGTAGATGATGAAACAGCAAGAGATGACGGTGATGGTGCGATAGCTGTAGATGATGAAATAGCAGGAGATGATGGTGTTGGTGTTGTGGCTGTAGATGATGAAACATCAGGTGATGATGGTGTTGATGTGGTTGCTATAGATGATGAAATAGCAGGAGATGATGGTGTTGATGTGGTTGCTGTAGATGATGAAATAGCAAGAGATGATGGTCTTTCTGTGGATGCTGTAGATGATGAAATAACAGGTGTTGATGTTGGAGTTGTATCTGGTATGATGATAGGGACAGCAGGCCCACATGACTGTCCATTAGGATGAAGATAACCGTCCTCTCCACATCCACAGATCCTACCGCCGAGCGTGGGTAAGCACAGTCCCTCACATCCACCATTATTCACATCACATGGACCTGTGTCCAGGATGAAAAAAAAAACACGCATCAATCTTTAAACATTAACATTACACACAACATAAAGAGTTTGCTCTGGGGAGGTTTTGAGACGAACCCTCTGTCTCTTCATCAACCGTTTGTTTAAAATTGTATCTACTATTTCATCCTGGCATTAAAACAAGTAAATCAATGGATTCCTTGCGACAGAAACATTTCCTGACAAATATTCGAAATTCTAAGATAACAAAGTTATCACTGTGTTGCTAATATTGCTTTGTAAATCATGGTACAGTTGTATTATTCCTAGCATTGTATTCGTTTTGCTGTCATCATTTTAGTGACGCTGAAGAAGAGTGATGGATGTCACTCGAAACGTCCGGAAATAACTCTCCGAATTGTATCCAGTTGTAGAGTTTGAATAGTCGTTATTCATGGTACAGTTGCTTTGTGCGCCCTTACCTGGATATAGCTGTTGCTGGTACCTATGATACAGGCGGATTCCGTAGGGTTTTGTGGATAGTTCAGTGAGTCTTGTCGTGACGAAATTACCATTTGCGTTGTTTACTCCCATTCTGATGACGTGGTTAGTGCGATCTGTCCAAAGGACGTAGTCCTGGATAAAAAAGGACACATACAAATTCTTAGATAATAGAAAGGAACGGGAGGGGGGATACCAGCTTAGTCACGTTTTGTACTGCATCAGTCAAACTGCAGCGCCACCTATCGATGATGAGAAGTATAACCAGTCATTCTTGCTCTGAGAAAGATACCGGTTGCAGAGACCATCGAAAGGTGAGTGTCTGCGTTATGTGTTAAAAACTTAGTATGAACAGTGAATACTGTAAATGCAGAAATGTTCACAATTATTGTTTTATGTTCCCTGTTTTTGCTGTGAACTCTTTATAGCAAACTTAAAACCACCGCGAAAAGCCGTTTTGCGCTAGTATTGTTATAAACGCAAATTCAAAACCACAGCGAACACACAATTTTCTCCCTACGGCGAAATTAAATCCCCCACACACATTATTTGTTTATGGTATCATGACATGTTTTATTTTCTTAACTTGTTAGTAGCTCTGTGATTTTTTAGAGATCAATTTCAAAGTCACACCCAATCTGTATCAAGGAGAACAAACATATTTCTCTCATTGGACCTAACACCATACCTTGAAGGTAGTAACACCGAATAGCCCGACATAGTTGGCCTGCCAGTGCACCTGGATATCCCCTCCAGTTAGATTGCACGATTGCATGGTCCCTTGTAGACTATCCACCAAGTACAACCTAAGGGGAAAACCTCGTGTTAGGATAAGCAAACAATAGTTTAAAAACACGGCTTCTGTTAGAGGGCGTCTTTGCAATTAATGCGTTCCCGACAAAAAGCACCTGCAGTTCCTGAACAAGCCGCATCGAATGCCTTCTTCCAATGAGCAATATTTCAATTCCACTGAATGAAGAAATACTGATTGCACCTGCAGAAGAATACAGTAAACAACTACTACTACTACTACTTCTACTACTATTACTACTACTACTACTACCACTGCTACTACTACTACGTCTACTACTACTACTTCTACTACCACTGCTACTACTACTACGTCTACTACTACTACTTCCACTACTATTACTGCTACTACTATTACTACTACTACTACTACTACTACTACTACAGTAACTACAGTAACTACAACTACTTCTATTACTACTACTACTACTACCACCACTACTATACTATGAAACACAGTTGTCAATAGTTCCAGGTACCTATCGATTTCAAGATCGATTGCGATTCCTATTGGCTCCCTGTTCATGTTGTAGGGGACCACGGTTCTTCTGTCCGTGCCTGCCAGCGATGCACGTGATATAGTACCTGCTTCAGTCCAGAAAAGCAGTCTGGAAAGGAGAGAAATAGACGTTCGTTTATAGCCAGATATTTTTCAAGTTTTTCCCCCGCTTGCATTGAGAATTTATAAGTTTCTACCAATGGTAAATAACTAAAATATGATTTGATATGTTTCTGCTGTAAAATAACATGGTATCCACTCTACCGTTGATTGGCTGGGCTCTCTTCGGGCCAGAAGAGGCTTTCTGCCGCCGAGCGAGGTACCATTTGGCACCTGTTAGTAGTTTTACGCGGCAGGAATTTAATTGGCTAACCACGGGGCTAGTTCTACCGCGTAAAACAACCACCTGGTGTAAAAGATCATCCGAGCGGCATAGAGCTGCGTCTTCCCCGAAGAAAGTTTGGCCGAAGATAGCCCGACCTAACGGCGATAGAGTGGAAGCCATGTTACTGTAAGGAGGACATCAGATGACAACTTATTAATATTGTTAGGGGGCCCTTAACGTACCTTTCTGGCGGATGGACAGCGATTCCACGCGGCTGATTCAGGTTGTGTATGAGCACCTGGCGGAAGCTGCCATCCAGCCGGGACACGTGTATCTGACCAGATAGTCGTTCGGTCCAGTACATGTTTGATGACACCCAATCCACGGCAACACCTACTTAAAAAAACAACAAATGCCTTAGCATTTATTAGTAAACTAGAAATGTAGCATTTGCAGGCAAATACATAATTCACATGGTCAAGCATAACTACTGCTGTTATTCTTATTCAAACACAGTCATATAAATATATATTGTGACCAGGCTCCAACACTTGGAACACAATGTAATCAAACGCCACAAGGTGAGCGCTACATTATCAGTAACCATTGTGACAGCTACCTGGTCAGGTCATTGACCTTATTTGTTTGGAACGGAAGAAGAAGCTTAAGAGGAGGAGGAAATGGAGACAAAAAATATATGTTTTCTTCCATAAAGGTAAACATAATAAGAAGAAGACTGTGTTATGCTTGATTCTTATAGCTTGATTTGATTTCAGTTTGGGTATTCCTTCAATTTATTTAGGGACACATTTATGATACTATAGCGTTGATATAAGCAACGTACACTTGTTTCTTCAATTTTCGATCTTTTATTTAAACATTTTCGACAATAGCGTACCATCAATGCCGTCACCGCTGGTGTAAATGTTGAAAGAATCGTTCTGGCCCAGAAGCTCCAGACGATTTATGCTCCGCTTCCCATTGTCCTCTTCCTGAACGTAGAACAGCATCTTTCCTACATCATGACATGATAAAAATGACTGATCAAACAAAGAGAAAAAACTATAGAAACGTCCATCAACTCGTAATCATTTGAGCTACAAATATTACATTTTGTCTACACCAGGCAATGTATGTATATTATTAATATAAGGGTGGGTAATAGGGACAATAGCGTAACAGATTTGCAACTTGGAGGTTCCGGTACGGTACGTATTTCTAAGCTCAATCATGGGTGAGAAAAAAAACTTTTGAGCATGCTCCACTAGCATTGTCGTTAATAAGCTAGCTCGTTCATACTTTGAGTAGGCATACGCGGCGACGCCGGTAGTTGTGGGTAATATGTAAAATGCAAAGGCCCCTGAGACATAAACAAAACGCGCCTGGACACTGTTTTGCAAATCGAGACAATAGTCAAGACGAGAACGGTTAGTTAGGAGCCTTAACCTTTTGACATGTTACCCACAATTCCTGTCGCTGCACACACGTACTCGGAAGTATGAACGCCCTTATAGCCATCGCTCATACGCTGACCAGTTGAAGATGACACGTACCTGCATAATCAAAGTCAATAGCGAAGACCTTGTGCCCTTGGACTACGTAGGTAAAGTTTAGATCGGTCATAGGATGAAGGTCTGCGATGTTGTGAGGAAATTTCATGATGCCGTCATCTGTTGCAACCAGCAGAGCAGACGAAAAACGATGACCACCTATAGAAAATGAATGGAATTAGATTCATTTTCGTACAAAATAGAAACGTTCAGAACAGTTTGTATAATGCATCCATATAGCTTCAGTAGTAGCCTTCCAATCTAAACCAATGGCGAAAAAATGTTCCGTCTTATGTATGAACGGCCACAAATGGCATGTGTTCAAAACCTCTAAGCAGAAAATAATTTTCAGCAACATTAAACGTTTTACAGTCTAGGTTGAATTCTGTTCAAGCAACTTTAGTATTGTAGAGCATAGAGGGCAAATGAGACTTTATTCAAAAATTGAAATAAAATATTATCAATTCTGGAAAACAAGATCGGAGTATTCTTCAACTAAATATATCGCGTCAATCTTGACGAAATGTATGTTTTAACTTACTTTCTAGACAGGTGTGTTTATCCTCTGCAAGGACATAGTCAGGTAGACAAAGACACCTGTGCTCACCCGGATCGCCCACGCAGGTGTGCTGGCAGCCACCGTTATTTATCTGACACTCACCTGTTCCAAACAAAAACAACAACACAAATATGTCTACATTGTAATTTTTACCATATTTCATAAATGCAAAAGAGGCTCCATTAAATACAATTCATCATTGGGATTTACATGTTGCTAAAAGCATAAAGAAAGAAAATAATCATTATCATATTCTATGAGTCTTTTTCGTGGCTTTGGCTGTTCTCATTTGAATATCGAAGGTATTGTAGTATCTTTTATATCAAACTATGTAAACAAAGTTTTGGCCCCATAATGCTACCATACGCGTACCTTTTAAAATAAGATGGCTAATATTTGATTTGACGTAGACATGTTGAAATCATATGCCAGGTTTATCAACTACCCGGTATCATAATGCTCAAATTATGAATGCTGACATGAAACATATTACTTTCTGTCCAAGGTTGTCTACTTTCATCGTAGAACTCGATGCCAAATATGTAGGCAGCCCTGCTGTCTCCGACTGTTACCGCATCCGTGCCGTTAGCAAAGATCAGCCTGTCATTATACCAATCTGCTATGACGATCTCCCTCTGAAAGAACAGAACCAGTGTTAAAGTTTCAAACAGATATTCATTCTAAGATGTAAAACCATTGTAATATTCTTATAGAAAACTTACTTTGGTAACTTAAAGGCAACCAAAGCAATATTAGGGCCCAAAAATGGAAAAGAAACAAAATGTTAAAAATTTATGGTTTACCGGTAGTGACATTTACTAACATTATTTAGCACATTTGCATAAGACGATGATCCCCTTAGTTTTGCGAGCCTACAACACATGGATGTTGCTATACATTGTGATAGTGTTGTTTGAACAAATAATGACTAAATAAATCGACTTTCAAAATCCGATTTTCGGGCCCTAACATTGCTTGGGTTTCCTTTAAGATAGAAGTAACAATATAGTAATGCGTAGTCATTGCACTATGAAATGAATTACGGTCAGAAATGTATCATTTGAATCTCGTTTCGCTCACTCGGTGGTTTATTCTGTAGTTAAAGGTCACTGACCAGTCATTGTGTCACTGTAATAACATCGGAGTAGGTCATTAACCCTTCAATGATGAAATCTACTTGTATAAAGCTACTACATACTCCATCAAAGGTAATGTCGTAGAAGAGTGTTCCCGACAGTGCGTAGAATATTCGTCTGTTGCTTCCATCCAAGTCA